>WBZZ01002664.1:17500-37500 GCA_019918135.1 Paulinella micropora | reverse complement strand
TCTCTCTCTCTCTCTTCCTCTTCTTCTTCGCTTTTATTGAGAGAACAATTTTTACAATTGGACTCAGGGAACGTCCACGTGAAAAGTATAGCTAGTAAGTTATACCTTTATCAAAGGTGGAAACCTAGTTATTAAGTTGAGCGTATTGAGGAAGATATTAATATTAAAATGTATTCAGCGGCTCAGTATTAATATTGTATTATAGTTATTAAAATTAATATTTTTGCTTAGATATATTGCGCGGTGATATATATTATTATGTTATGTTATGAGTATATGTAATTGTAAAGCTGTATAGTACTATGTGTGGCGGCCCCCCTCCCCCCCCCCCCCCCCTCTCTCTCTCTCTTCCTCTCTCAAGCCTGTTGTGCGGGTATGGAGGGTATAGGACGGGTATGGGGCTACTACTACTACTACTACTACTATTTACTTCTACTGCTACTTACTTCCCGTTGTCTTTTTTTCTACCAAGTGTTGATGCAAAACGCATCTTTCTCTTTCAAGTAGGTGACCAAGATATCATGGACGATGACTCTGGCGCCATCTCCGACTCTTGCTCTAGCTCTGACAGTTCCAGTACTCTCTCCGACGGTCTCTCTCTCTCTCTCTCTCTCTCTTCGTGTGGGGGTATGGGTGGGGTATGAGGTCGCAAAGTAGCATTCATATTTGGGGTATGAGGGGTATGGGAGGGGTATGAGGCCGCGCCGACTCTTTCTCTGGCTCTGACAGTTCCAGTACTCTCTCTGACGGTCTCTCTCTCTCTCTCTCTCTCTCTCTCTCTCTCTCTCTCTCGTGCGGGGGTATGAGGTCGCAAAGTAACTGTTGTTCATACTTGGTGTATGAGGGGTATAGGGTATGGGGTATGAGGGGTATGCAGCTACTACTACTTCTACTATTTCCCTCTGCCGTCTGGTCTGCTTATGTCTGATTTTTTATTCTTTCTTGTCCAGAGTGATTGTGGTATCGATTACTACGACTACTTCTGAGGGAGGGAGAAAAAAAAAAAAAAAAAAAAAAAAAAAAAAAAAAAAAAAAAAAAAAAAAAAAACTTAGTGCTTGCTACTGGCAGTGGAGATTAAGCTGGTGTGGCAAAAAAAGAAAAGAAAAAAAATAGACCTCAGCAGCTTATGTTCCATGTCTCAAACATCAAGTAGGACCCACCCTATTATACCTCTATGACTTAAGTATTCGTGGCTTGCTCATGCTTGCATAAGCGCAAACACAGAGTTATACAAGTTGTGGCTGCTGACCAAGCATACACTGACATCTCGGTATTTTTGTTTATTTGCACATCCGTTATGATTTCAGCATTCGTGGCAAGGTGGGGTATGAGGTCGCAAAGTTGGTATCATACCCCGGGGTATGATACCCCGGTATCATACCCCGGTGTATGGGACAGGAGAGAGTGCATTCATATTTGGGGTATGAGGGGTATGGGGTATGGGAGGGGTATAAGGCCGCGCCGACTCTTGCTCTGGCTCTGACAGTTCCAGTTACTTTAGTATTCGTGGCTCGCTGATGCATTAGCAAATACACAGTTATACAAGTTGCGGCTGCTGACCAAGCAACCATTACAACTCTGTCTTTTTGTTTATGCGTAAATTCAAACTGCTATCAGTCCTTGCGTAAATTCAAACAGATTCCATGCGGCCCCAGAAACCCTAGCACTTTATTTAACAAGCTCCCAATTTCTGTGTATTGGGGTATGGGAGGGGTATCAGGTCGCAAAGTTGCATTCATATTTGGGGTATGAGGGGTATGGGGGTATGAGGGGTATGGGGGTATGGGAGGGGTATGAGGCCGCGCCGACTCTTGCTCTGGCTCTGACAGTTCCAGTACTCTCTCACGGTCTCTCTCTCTCTCTCTCTCTCTCTCTCTCTCTCTCTCTCTCTCTCTCTCTCTCTCTCTCTTCGTGCGGGAGTATGGTTGGGGTATGAGGTCGCAAAGTTGCATTCATATTTGGGGTATGGTGTATGGGGTATGGGAGGGTATGAGGCCGCGCCGACTCTTGCTCTGGTTCTGAAAGTTCCAGTACTCGCTCTGACGGTGTCTCTCTCTCTCTCTCTCTCTCTTCGTGCGGGGGTATGGTTGGGGTATGAGGTCGCATTCATATTTGGGGTATGAGGGGTATGGTGTATGGGGTATGGGAGGGGTATGAGGCCGTGCCGACTCTTGCTCTGGCTCTGACAGTTCCAGGACTCTCTGACGGTTTCTCTCTCTCTCTCTCTCTCTCTCTCTCTTTCCTCTCTCTCTCTCTCTCTCTCTCTCTCTCTCTCTCTCTCTCTCTCTCTCTCGTGCGGGGGTATGATGTCGCAAAGTTGCATTCATATTTGGGGTATGGGGGTATAGGGTATGAGGGGTATGAGGTCGCAAAGTTGCATTCATATTTGGGGTATGGGGTATGAGGCCGCGCCGACTCTTGCTCTGGCTCTGACAGTTCCAGTTAATTTAGTATTCGTGGCTTGCTGATGCATTAGCAAATACACAGAGTTAATATTACAAGTTGTGGCTGCTGACCAAGCAACAATAACATCTCTGGGTGTATGTCAACGATTATTCTTCTCTGACTTCCCTAAATCCACGTTAAATCCACTATTTTGATGAGAATAATCGTTGACTGCCTATGTCGACATCGTGAGTACTGTATTTGCCTGGATATATGCAGCTGAGTCTCCTTGGCGACAAACCAGAAGCTGGCATCATCAGCGTCTTCGCCATCTTGCCTTTCTCCTTGAAACTTAAACCCTAGCACTTTATTCAACAAGCTCCAAATTTCTGTGTATTTGGGTATGGGTGGGGTATGGGAGGGTAATAGTATGAGGTCGCATTCGTATTTTTGTCGGTGCAGGTTCTGCTCATGCCATGTATGGGGTATGAGGGGTATGGGAGGAGTATGAGGTCGCAAAGTCGCATTCATAATTATTATTATGTTGCATAAATTGTACTAAGGAGGGGTACTACTTAGATATATGTGTTGGATAAATTGTTCGGGACAGAAACCCTAGCACTTTATTCAACAAGCTCCCAATTTCTTGCTACTGGCAATTCGAAAATAAGCTGGTGTGGACAAAAAAAGAAAATAAACCTCACCAGTTTTTATTCGATGCGGCCCCAGAAACCCTAGCACTTTATTCAACAAGCTTCCAATTTCTGTGTATTGGGGTATGGGAGGGGTAATATGAGGTCGCATTCGTATTTTTGTTTGTGCAGATTATCTTCATGCCATGTCGGCCAAGAAGCTGCGTCGTGCCCGCAGGGAAGCCAAGGAGCGCGTCGCCGGACGCCTGCATGGAGGCAGGGAGGAACGGGGCCGACATCAGCCGTACACGCGATTATCGGTTTTGATTGGTCGGGCTATGGGAGAGCATGGTGGCGTGACCATTGCTGAGGCGTTCGAGCTGGTGATGAGATGGAAAGAGAAGCACCCTTCCGTGTCCAAGACTGCTGCGATTAAGTTATGGGACATCCTAGGAGTGTTGATTTGCCCGGACGGAATTAATTGGCCTAATCTCCAGACACTGATCTATGATATTCGGGAAGTTGCAGGAACCGGGGGGTTCGAAAAATTGGAAGTTTGCAGGAACCAGTGTCGGGAAGGGTTGTATTGGAGGCACAGAAGCGGCTTGGAAGCGTGCCAAACATGTCGACGCCCCAGGACTGACGCGCTCAGCTTTTATCACAGGAAGTAATCTCTATCTCCCGCCATACCACATTATATCCTCTATCACTTTAGCATTCGTGGCTGGCTCATGCTTGCATTAGCGCATACTCAGGGATGTACAACTTGTTGTTGTTACGGCAAGGTTAAGGAAGATAAGATTTTGTCGCATTCTTGGCTTCTCTAATCTTTCCGCATACCCAAGGATATACAAGTTGTGGCCGCTGGCCAAGCAACACTGACATCCCTGTACATGTGTGTGTCCACGCGCCATATCCGTTAATGATTTTAGCATTCGTGGCTGGCTCGAGGGGCACGCGCTCATCCAGCCAGACGTGCGCTCCTGGTGGATGCAAAAGAGCGCGACTACAAGAAAGCTGAGGCAATGCGGGTCCCTGGTTATGTGTCCATTCGAGATCGGCCGTTGGAGAGTATTGGAGACGCCATCGACAGCCCTAGATATGAGGATTATTTGAAGAATTTGCCTCTAGAGGTAAAGGTAGTGACTTAGTCTGTGATTAAATATTATTCCACTATGCCCCGCGTTCGGCAATAAGCTACCCCTCATACCTCGCCTCGCATACCCCTCTCATACCCCGCCTGACATACCCCTCTCATACCCCTGTACCATACCCCTGTCTCTCATACCCCGCCTCTCATACCCCTGTCCCATACCGCTTGTCTCATACCCCTGTCCCATACCCCGCCTCTCATACCGCGGTCCCATACCCCTGTCTCATACCCCTGTCTCATACCCCTGTCCCATACCCCTGTCCCATACCCCTGTCTCATACCCCGCCTCTCTACGTATACCCCTGTCTCATACCCCGCCTCTCTACGTATACCCCTGTCCCATACCCCGTTTCTCATACCCCTGTCCCATATCCCTGTCTCATACCCCTGTCCCATACCCCGCCTCTCATACCGCTGTCCCATACCCCTGTCTCATACCCCTGTCCCATACCCCTGTCTCATACCCCGCCTCTCTACGTATACCCCTGTCCCATACCCCGTTTCTCATACCCGTGTCCCATACCCCTGTCTCATACCCCTGTTCCATACCCCGCCTCTCATACCCCTGTCCCATACCCCGCCTCTCATACACCTGTCCCACACCCCTGTCCCATACCCCGTTTCTCATACCCCTGTCCCATACCCCTGTCTCATACCCCGCCTCTCATACGTATACCCCTGTCCCATACCCCATTTCTCATACCCCTGTCCCATACCCTCCTCTCATACCCCTGTCCCATACCCCTGTCTCATACCCCGCCTCTCTACGTATACCCCTGTCCCATACCCCGTTTCTCATACCCCTGTCCCATATCCCTGTCTCATACCCCTGTCCCATACCCCGCCTCCCATACCGCTGTCCCATACCCCTGTCTCATACCCCTGTCCCATACCCCTGTCTCATACCCCGCCTCTCTACGTATACCCCTGTCCCATACCCCGTTTCTCATACCCCTGTTCCATACCCCTGTCTCATACCCCGCCTCTCTACGTATACCCCTGTCCCATACCCCGTTTCTCATACCCCTGTCCCATACCCCTGTCTCATACCCCTGTCCCATACCCCGTTTCTCATACCCCTGTTACCCCGCCTCTCATACGTATACCCCTGTCCCACACCCCTGTCCCATACCCCGTTTCTCATACCCCTGTCTCATACCCCGCCTCTCATACGTATACCCCTGTCCCATACCCCATTTCTCATACCCCTGTCCCATACCCCTCCTCTCATACCCCTGTCCCATACCCCTGTCTCATACCCCTGTCTCATACCCCGCCTCTCTACGTATACCCCTGTCCCATACCCCGTTTCTCATACCCCTGTCCCATACCCTCCTCTCATACCCCTGTCCCATATGATGTCGATAAAGATGTATGTATGTATGTATGTATGTATGTAGCGTAAGACACTATAGCTGCCAGTGTCGAACCGGGACCTGTCATTGATGATGTATGTATGATACCCGGGTATGATACCCCTGTCCCATACCCGGGTATGATACCCCTGTCATACCCCACCTCTCTCTCTCTCGCTCTCAAAAAGTTACAAGTATTAATAGTAAAAGTTTTTTTTACTTTTTACTTTTTTTCAAATATTCATATTCCCATCGAAAATTGTATGTAGGATGTGAAAAACTGGCTGTCAATTTGTTGGTCATGGGATGCGTCCCCAATACAGAAGGGTAAGCGTGCTCAAAAAAAATCACAAACACTAACTACTGGTAGAGTAATGGACTTTGAACAACAACATAGAAATAGAAAATGGAACACTGAAATTTTTGATATTTTGCCGTAAGGTGAAAAGCCAAGTAATTCGTGGCCATGGTGCGAAGCGACTTTCACTGAACTTGTATAACAGAAAGTGCACATTTACTCAAAATGTGCCGACACGCCAGCCATGTGTGACATTATGTGTCATATCGGCCCCAAAAGTGTACGAGGCTGCCCTTACAGCTGGTGCAGAGGAAAGCAAATAGATGGAGATAAGAAAGTGTTAGTTGGCTCGTTGACGAACCCCCGTGTAGGAGAAAAACAACAGATGAGTATGAGCTGTTTGGCGCTGCAGCTGACGCGCGTGGGGAAGAAATAAACGGATTTACAGGGAGAAGTCCACTGCTTTTGTTGGAACGCTCCTGTTTACGAAGATGTGATGCAGATTTCGCGCATAGCATTGGTTATGGTATTGTTTTGCGTTATATGTTGCCCTTGTTCAAAGGAATAAGAAGTATATCGATTCAACCTTTTAAAGAATGTAAAAATAAACCCAGAACACCAGCAGAGAAAAGAAACGAAGAAGAGAGACAGGAAAAATATGAGATAGATAAAGCAATCAAATTAAGATACAAGGCTAAAAATAATCTGTTAAAGATAAAACAAGAACATTGGAAGGCAATGGATGAGAGGTGGTTAAGATTTTGTGCAGAATCTGGTTATTCAACAACTGCTGTGCCTTTTGGTGATCCCAAGTAGAAGAGCACCAAAAGTCGCATGACTATGCACGAGTGCATAAAGTACGCAGTTAATTGCTACAGCGATGCAAAAGATATAGGTATCATACCCCTCTCATACCCCTCCCATACCCCTCATTTTCTTTGATGGTTTGCAGGCGGATTAACAGGTGGAGCTTATGACACATGGGCAGCGTTGTGTGAGCTTTTTGGTGCTATGGATCCTGAGAGTAAGTTTGGTAGTGAAGGCTCCATAATGATAACAGGTCAGTATGTAGAGGATTTGAAGGTGAAGGAAAGAGATGTACGCAGGCTAGTACTAGCTAACTTACCTCCAACTGATCATGCCTAGGTTTTCCATGCAGTTGAGCATATCATTGCAACTATGAAAGAGATAGGTAGCCTACGCAATATATGGACTATGCCTGGCGAACGCACTATGGGAGGGCAGGTGCGGCAGATACATAGCAAATCTAATCCTACCGCTAATCTAGCTGCAGTCGTATCTCAAAACGCGAACTCAAGAGCACAAGCAGGGTTTGTGCAGCTTGGTAACGACTTTCTAGATAGGATGGAAAGTGTTCCAAATCTTTCCAAAACTGTAGAAAAAAATAAAGAATTATGATATTAATATAATTATAATTTAATATTAATATTAAATTAATCGAAGATATAGATAGGTATAATTTAAATATCATACCCCTCCCATACCCCTCATCATTATTATTGTATTATAATATTATTTACACAAGCACTTTTTTAATAGAATATTTACCACTCATTATTATTATTATTATTATTATTATTATTATTATTATTATTATTACTATTATTATTATTATTATTATTATTATTATTATTATTAATATATTATCCGTCTGGACCAGTATTTTCATTGAACATACCGGCCCGTCTGGAAGTGTTGGAACTGCCCTTGCGGGGGTGTCATTAGAGCTTATCGTCAATTCTTGGTACTCCCCTCACGGGTGAGACGATGGAGGCGCATGTGCAGAAATGCATCAGCCATTGACAGAGAAGCACTATTAATATATTATTACAATATTATCAAGTTATTATATAAAGTTATTATTATTATTATTATTATTATTATTGGACACCGTGATAGCCCAGTGGTCAAGTTCTACCATCTGGGCCCTGTCGCCAGTTCGATTCCCGTCGGTGCCACCAGTATTTTCATTGAACATACCGATCCGTCTGGACCAGTATTTTCATTGAACATACCGGCCCGTCTGGAAGTGTTGGAACTGCCCTTGCGGGGGTGTCATTAGAGCTTATCGTCAATTCTTCGTACTCCCCTCACGGGTGAGACGATGGAGGCGCATGTGCAGAAATGCATCAGCCATTGACAGAGAAGCACTATTATTATTATTATTATTATTATTATTATTATTATTATTATTATTATTATTATTATTATTATTATTATTATTTACGAAAACACTCTAGTAATAAAATACTTACCACTCGTAGAAGCTGAGTATGAAGCAGAAGAGATGGAACTGAAGTGCTATCAAATATGTATATTAACAAAAGCGGTACACAACTTATTATTAAAATTATCATCGTCATTATCTCAGTTTATCATTATTAATATATATTACAAATTCATATATATCATCTTATGAGTATTCAATTCTATCTAAGTCTCTCTCCTAGGCTCTCTCTCTCTCTCTCTCATGCTCTCTCTCTTTCAAGATGCAGCTTGGTAACGACTTTCTAGGTAGAATGGAAAGTGTTCCAAATCTTTCCAAAACTGTAAAATTAATTGAAGATATAGGTATTAATATCATACACATCTCATACCCCTCCTCCTAACCCTTCCCATATCCCTCATCATTATTATTATATTGTATTATTATTTACGCAAGCACTGTTTTACTGAATAGAATACTTGTCACTCATTATTATTATTATTATTATTATTATTATTATTATTATTATTATTATTATTATTATTATTATTATTATTATTATTATTATTATTATTATTATTATTATTATTATTATTATTATTATTATTATTATTATTATTATTATTATTATTATTATTATTATTATTATTATTATTATTATTATTATTATTATTATTATTATTATTATTATTATTATTATTATTATTATTATTTTGGACACCGTGATAGCCCAGTGGTCAAGTTCTACCATCTGGGCCCTGTCGCCAGTTCGATTCCCGTCGGTGCCACCAGTATTTTCATTGAACATACCGGTCTATTTCTGGACCAGTATTTTCATTGAACATACCGGCCCGTCTGGAAGTGTTGGAACTGCCCTTGCGGGGGTGTCATTAGAGCTTATCGTCAATTCTTCGTACTCCCCTCACGGGTGAGACGATGGAGGCGCATGTGCAGAAATGCATCAGCCATTGACAGAGAAGCACTATTATTATTATTATTATTATTATTATTATTATTTTGGACACCGTGATAGCCCAGTGGTCAAGTTCTACCATCTGGGCCCTGTCGCCAGTTCGATTCCCGTCGGTGCCACCAGTATTTTCATTGAACATACCGATCCGTCTGGACCAGTATTTTCATTGAACATACCGGCCCGTCTGGAAGTGTTGGAACTGCCCTTGCGGGGGTGTCATTAGAGCTTATCGTCAATTCTTCGTACTCCCCTCACGGGTGAGACGATGGAGGCGCATGTGCAGAAATGCATCAGCCATTGACAGAGAAGCACTATTATTATTATTATTATTATTATTATTATTATTATTATTATTATTATTATTATTATTATTATTATTTACGAAAACACTCTAGTAATAAAATACTTACCACTCGTAGAAGCTGAGTATGAAGCAGAAGAGATGGAACTGAAGTGCTATCAAATATGTATATTAACAAAAGCGGTACACAACTTATTATTAAAATTATCATCGTCATTATCTCAGTTTATCATTATTAATATATATTACAAATTCATATATATCATCTTATGAGTATTCAATTCTATCTAAGTCTCTCTCCTAGGCTCTCTCTCTCTCTCTCTCTCTCTCTCTCTCTCTCATGCTCTCTCTCTTTCAAGATGCAGCTTGGTAACGACTTTCTAGGTAGAATGGAAAGTGTTCCAAATCTTTCCAAAACTGTAAAATTAATTGAAGATATAGGTATTAATATCATACACATCTCATACCCCTCCTCCTAACCCTTCCCATATCCCTCATCATTATTATTATATTGTATTATTATTTACGCAAGCACTGTTTTACTGAATAGAATACTTGTCACTCATTATTATTATTATTATTATTATTATTATTATTATTATTATTATTATTATTATTATTATTATTATTATTATTATTATTATTATTATTATTATTATTATTATTATTATTATTATTATTATTATTATTATTATTATTATTATTATTATTATTATTTTGGACACCGTGATAGCCCAGTGGTCAAGTTCTACCATCTGGGCCCTGTCGCCAGTTCGATTCCCGTCGGTGCCACCAGTATTTTCATTGAACATACCGATCCGTCTGGACCAGTATTTTCATTGAACATACCGGCCCGTCTGGAAGTGTTGGAACTGCCCTTGCGGGGGTGTCATTAGAGCTTATCGTCAATTCTTCGTACTCCCCTCACGGGTGAGACGATGGAGGCGCATGTGCAGAAATGCATCAGCCATTGACAGAGAAGCACTATTATTATTATTATTATTATTATTATTATTATTATTATTATTATTATTATTATTATTATTATTATTATTATTTACGAAAACACTCTAGTAATAAAATACTTACCACTCGTAGAAGCTGAGTATGAAGCAGAAGAGATGGAACTGAAGTGCTATCAAATATGTATATTAACAAAAGCGGTACACAACTTATTATTAAAATTATCATCGTCATTATCTCAGTTTATCATTATTAATATATATTACAAATTCATATATATCATCTTATGAGTATTCAATTCTATCTAAGTCTCTCTCCTAGGCTCTCTCTCTCTCTCTCTCATGCTCTCTCTCTTTCAAGATGCAGCTTGGTAACGACTTTCTAGGTAGAATGGAAAGTGTTCCAAATCTTTCCAAAACTGTAAAATTAATTGAAGATATAGGTATTAATATCATACACATCTCATACCCCTCCTCCTAACCCTTCCCATATCCCTCATCATTATTATTATATTGTATTATTATTTACGCAAGCACTGTTTTACTGAATAGAATACTTGTCACTCATTATTATTATTATTATTATTATTATTATTATTATTATTATTATTATTATTATTATTATTATTATTATTATTATTATTATTATTATTATTGGACACCGTGATAGCCCAGTGGTCAAGTTCTACCATCTGGGCCCTGTCGCCAGTTCGATTCCCGTCGGTGCCACCAGTATTTTCATTGAACATACCGCTCCGTCTGGACCAGTATTTTCATTGAACATACCGGTCCGTCTGGAAGTGTTGGAACTGCCCTTGCGGGGGTGTCATTAGAGCTTATCGTCAATTCTTCGTACTCCCCTCACGGGTGAGACGATGGAGGCGCATGTGCAGAAATGCATCAGCCATTGACAGAGAAGCACTATTATTATTATTATTATTATTATTATTATTATTATTATTATTATTATTATTATTATTATTATTATTATTATTATTATTATTATTATTATTATTATTATTATTATTATTATTATTATTATTATTATTATTATTATTATTATTATTATTATTATTATTATTATTATTTTGGACACCGTGATAGCCCAGTGGTCAAGTTCTACCATCTGGGCCCTGTCGCCAGTTCGATTCCCGTCGGTGCCACCAGTATTTTCATTGAACATACCGGTCTATTTCTGGACCAGTATTTTCATTGAACATACCGGCCCGTCTGGAAGTGTTGGAACTGCCCTTGCGGGGGTGTCATTAGAGCTTATCGTCAATTCTTCGTACTCCCCTCACGGGTGAGACGATGGAGGCGCATGTGCAGAAATGCATCAGCCATTGACAGAGAAGCACTATTATTATTATTATTATTATTATTATTATTATTATTATTATTATTATTATTATTATTATTATTATTGGACACCGTGATAGCCCAGTGGTCAAGTTCTACCATCTGGGCCCTGTCACCAGTTCGATTCCCGTCGGTGCCACCAGTATTTTCATTGAACATACCGATCTATTTCTGGACCAGTATTTTCATTGAACATACCGGCCCGTCTGGAAGTGTTGGAACTGCCCTTGTGGGGGTGTCATTAGAGCTTATCGTCAATTCTTCGTACTCCCCTCACGGGTGAGACGATGGAGGCGCATGTGCAGAAATGCATCAGCCATTGACAGAGAAGCACTATTATTACTATTATTATTATTATTATTATTATTATTATTATTATTATTATTATTATTATTATCATCATAGTATTATTGTAGTATTATTGTTATATATTATTATTATTATTATTATTATTGTTATTATTATTATTATTATTTGGACACCGTGATAGCCCAGTGGTCAAGTTCTACCATCTGGGCCCTGTCGCCAGTTCGATTCCCGTCGGTGCCACCAGTATCTTCATTGAACATACCGGTCCGTCTGGAAGTGTTGGAACTGCCCGTGCGATGGTGTCATTAGAGCCTAGTATCGTCAATTCTTCGTACTCCCCTCACGGGTGAGACGATGGAGGCGCATGTGCCGATTTGCATCAGCAATTGACAGAGAAGCACTATCATCATTATTACTATTATTATTATTATTATTGGACACCGTGATAGCCCAGTGGTCAAGTTCTACCATCTGGGCCCTGTCGCCAGTTCGATTCCCGTCGGTGCCACCAGTATTTTCATTGAACATACCGGTCTATTTCTGGACCAGTATTTTCATTGAACATACCGGCCCGTCTGGAAGTGTTGGAACTGCCCTTGCGGGGGTGTCATTAGAGCTGATCGTCAATTCTTCGTACTCCCCTCACGGGTGAGACGATGGAGGCGCATGTGCAGAAATGCATCAGCCATTGACAGAGAAGCACTATTATTATTATTATTATTATTATTATTATTATTATTATTATTATTATTATTATTATTATTATTATTATTATTATTATTATTATTATTATTATTATTATTATTATTATTATTATTATTATTATTGTTATTATTATTATTATTATTATTATTATTATTATTATTATTAATAGTGGCACCGCGATAGCCCAGTCGTTAAGGTCTACCATCTGGGACCTGTCGCCAGTTCGATTCCCGTCGGTGCCAGTATTTTCAAAGGATATTTTCTTTGAAAGTATTGGTCTGTCTGGAAGCTAGTTAAGGCTGCTTGGAGCTGCCTTGCGGGGGTGTCAGTAGAGCCTATCGTCAAATCGAGTCTTCGTACTCCCCTCGCGGGTGAGACGATGGAGGCACATGTGCAGAAATGCATTCGCCATTGACTGAGAAGCACTATTATTATTATTAATATTATTATTATTAATAGTGGCACCGCGATAGCCCAGTGGTTAAGGTCTACCATCTGGGACCTGTCGCCAGTTCGATTCCCGTCGGTGCCAGTATTTTCAAAGGATATTTTCTTTGAAAGTATTGGTCTGTCTGGAAGGCTTGGAGCTGCCTTGCGGGTGTGTCAGTAGAGCCTATCGTCAAATCTTCGTACTCCCCTCGCGGGTGAGACGATGGAGGCACATGTGCAGAAATGCATTCGCCATTCACTTAGAAGCACTATTATTATTAATATTATTATTAATATTATTTTTATTTTTTACACAAACACTATAGTAATAAAATACTACACTCGTAGAAGCTGAGTATGAAGCAGAAGAGATCAGCAATGATCAGTCACCTGGAAATGGAGTGGTATCAAAGATGTATTAATATAAAAGCGGAACCAACTTATTATTAAAATAATCATCATCATTATCTCAGTTTATTATATCATTATTGATACCACTGTCCCATACCACTGTCTCATATCCCTGTCTCATATCACTGTCCATACCCGAGGTATGATATCCCTGTCCCATACCCCTGTCTCATACCCGGGGTATGATACCCCTGTGCCAAACGATACCCCCCCCCCCCCATACTCAGGTATGATACCCCTATTTCATACCCCTGTCCAATACATCGGGGGGGATATTTGGGCGGGGGGGGGGGGGGGTATCATACTCCAGGGGTATGGGGGGGGGGGGTATGATGGGTATGAGGGGGTATGAGGGGGGTATGCATACCCCAGGGTATCATACCCGGGTATCATACCCGGGTATCGTTTGGCTGTGAAATAAAGAAGCGGGAACTATTGTTCCCGCTCGAAAATTTGAAGATTAGAACAACAATCCTGTCCCCCTCAGATTTGCATGCTTTGTTTTATACAAAAGTGCTTTTAGTTTGGGTTTTAGGAAAGGCAAGAAATCCATGTCAAGCGAGAAACCCAAGCGAGTCAAGAAGCCTTCAGCAAAGAAGAGACACGCCGAGGAAGATGCTAGCGACGACGACCACGACTACCAAGGAGGAGGAGACCACAGCGCGGCTGGAGGCAGTGCGAGTGTGTCTGGCAGCTCTGCATCTACGACCAGCCATACCGCAGCGACAGGCTCCGGCGCCAGCAATGACCAACCTCTCGGGAGCGCAGCCAACAGCAGCAGCAGCAGCAGCACTGGTAACACTCACGCACCGTCACCAGCATCATCATCATCGTCATTCATCGGCGGGGCTTTGGCACCGACATTACAACAACAACAAGACGCACTACGAGCAGCGGGCCTGGGCAGTCTCGGGGGCCACATCAACACTTCTCCATCGAATCCCCCGAAGGCACGGCTACTTACGAGCGAAGACTTCGGAAAGGTGGTGCGGCTACTGCATGCAGGGATCAACTCTACCTTCTTCGACCAGACCAACCGGCTATCCGAGCAAGTCAACGCCATGATCCACCAAGCGAAGCAAGACGGGGCAACGTGACGCCAAGCTCATCGAGAAGCCCGTGCACCGACGTTACTTCCAAGGTGGGAAGATCATCATGGCGGTACTGGAGAGTAATGTGTACAAGAGTGAGCAAGAGCGGCTGACGGATGCAAGCGCAATGGCTACCGCACTGGCTACCCTGGCAATGGACATGGGTGGGCCGACGCCTCTCTCCGCGGAAGACGCAGAGCAAAAGTTCCTGCAGGCAGGAAAGCGGCTGCGGATCGCGGGGGACATCGCCGCCTACTGCGAACCTATCAGGGCACACACTTCGAAGAGCGCCGCGCACCCCTACGGCAGCCAAGGCAAGGGGTTGTGCCGCATATGCTACTCTCCGCAACACTGGGCCAAGGACTGCCCAAAGCGAGGCAATGTCAACGGCGCGGCTACCGGCGACACCGCAGCACACCAGAGCACTGCGACGGTACCAACGCTGGCGTGGCAAGGCGTCCCTGGCTACACAGTCCCACCAACCGGGCCGCAGCCGCCAAGTCAATACGCGATCCCGCCACATCAACCACAAAACCCGACAGGGTACATAACCGTCAGCCCAACAGTGCCCCCACCATACATACCATCTAGTGCTCGCACACATGTATCCTGTACCCATTGCCACAAGCGCGGGCACACCGCAGAAAGCTGTTGGACCCTGAACCCACATCAACGCCCTCAGCGCACTACCAACTGAACACTTAATCACAACTTACGAACACACATACGTCTTGCACATCTGCTCTAGCGATACTTGCAAACGTCGTCGAGTTTGAGTCACATGCACCCGCAACAGAAAACAGTACATATGCATTAAATATATGTTACTCTTACTCTTGTTTATGTGTATTTCGAAATATATTATACGGTCGGACTCGCACGGCAACACGCCACCGGTTTAAATATGACTAGTCAAACAACGACGGCAACACGCCGGAAAGTAATGTAAAAGTGCAACGAACAAGCCAAGTTTAATGCTGCATTACCACCGCTTTTCCCAACACCAACTCAGTCACTTTTTAGTATTAAAATCATTATCTCTTACTGTGACTGGCAGACACTCACGCCCAAAACTGGTTGGCAAGATCTCAGATTTTCTACCGAAAACTGCGCCGAAATCAAAAATATTCAAAGACTGTGCGGGGATCATGCAGTGCGTTTGGTGCAAAAAGACCGGACATCTAGTATACTTCTGTCCGTCGCGACAAACGATACCACAGGAGGAAATCCCATATGTGATTGAACTCCTACGATCACCTACAATCGACATCCAAAGCTATGCATCTTTCACTTTGGAGCAAGCACATGAACGGCTCAAGACCTTGGGTGAAAATTTTAACAGTTGCAACCCATGTGCTGACTCCACGGACCCGGCACACGCTATCAAGGCAAAGCTCGGATACTGGAAAGCGCTTGGGACCGACCCCGTTGTACTGTCGTGGCTAGCGTATGGGGTCGAGCTGACATTCGAACGCACGCCGCCTGCCACAGATTTTGTAAATCATCCGTCATATTTTGCACCTGGCATTTGTCAACGAACAAATCAACGATATGGTCGCGCGGGGGGACGCAGTGGAAGTAAACGAAGATGACTGCATCATGATCGAACCACTACAAGTGCTCGCGGACCCGGCAGGGATTAAGAAAACAAAGCTCTGCACCGACAAACGTTTCAGTAACTCGTTCTAAGCAAAAGCTCCATTCACCATGGAGACTTTAGAAAATGACATACAAATGGTACTGGACGGAGACGCGGGCACAAAGCTGTTCGTGGTGGACCTCAAGCGGGCTTTCTACTCAATACCCCTTTCAATACAAAGCAGACCTTACTCGTCGTTCCGACACAACGGCAAGACGTACCAAGAACACCACACTACTCTATGGCTTCTGCACAGCGCCATTTTGGTTTGGAAAGACGATGCGCGCGGTGGTGCGACTGCTACGAGCCTTGAACATACCTTGCATGCAATACGCTGACGACTTCCTGTTCGCAATCAAACTAGCCAGGACTCACGACGGCATACCGGCGTTCGTGAAGGCACTCTTCAGCTTAGGCCTCCCCCTCTCGGAGAAGACGTGTTGGGAGCCGGCAGATGAAGTCCAATACTTGGGCTACATCATCAACAGCAAAGAAAGCTGGATCGGGGTACCGGAGGAAAAAAGGTTGAAGCTACTGCGCTCAATCCTCCAGCTACTAAGCGACGTTCACTCGGCTCACGGAGCGTCAGCCAAACAGCTACACTCGACTGCTGCTTCGATCATCGCGTTGAAACTAGCGCTTCAGAATGCAATGCTGTTCACGCGAGTCACGCTGGCAACAATCGTGCACTGCAAGAGGATCGAACGGGATACCATTTGCACCTCAACAGGGTCGGAGCTCAGTGAAGAACTCCAATACTGGCTCCACATTTTGCGAGACCCACTGAAATGCAAACGAGCTATCTTCCAGGCAGGGACGGACATCGAGCTGAGGCTCGACGCGGGGGAATTTGCAGTAGGTGGCCACGTACTAAATATGGACGTGACTATACCATTGCCCACCGAACTCATCGGCACTTCTTCCACCCACAGAGAGCTCTGGGCAGCCACAGTGGTCCCACTACACTTCAGACACATTTTGAGTAATCGCAACACCGTGCTCACGGTCTTCGATTCAGCCAACGCTGTAATAGACTTACAGAAAGGCGGCTCACGAAAATGCACACACCTCACCAGGTATGCAAAATAATTGACGATGTATACACGCAGCGGCTCAACATCAAAAACAAACTCTGGGGATGGGTGGAACGCTCACGTAACACAAGGGCAGACGCGAACTCAAAGGCACTGAGTGCCGGGCAATATCACTGCACTAAAGGTGGAGGATATATGGTTCCACACGACTACAATAAACAACATGTGAATACATGGTACTCCGGCTGAGGCACCTCAAGAACGATAAAGGTGAGAAGCTAGTGTATGTCGGTCAAAGCACAGAAACATTTTGCGCTGTTAAATGGGTTCGAGCATACTTGCAGGCTATGAAGGATTTATTTCGCAGTTCACTCACAGACAGTTCGCCTATCTTCTTCAAAATTGAGGGAAACAGTCTGGAGCACTTAAGTAGCAAAACACCGTCCAGTATTCTGAAAGAGAAAGTGGCACTCATCGGATTGGATCCAGCTATCTACGCGTCACATTCTAATAGAATCGGCTCGGCTACAGAGGCGGCAAGATTGGGAATGAAACTATACGCAATCAGGAGGCAAGGATTGTGGTCAGATAAAAGTACATGTGTGTTCAAATATGTGCGCGACATCAGCTTAGAAAACAAACTGGCCATTACGAGCGTCTTGCAGGCAGGAGTCAAAATCGCTTAGATACTCCTTGGTTCTCATACGAAATATGCTCAAATACAATCTACACCACCGTTCGACGATGGTGTATGCTATGGTTTACCAGATAAGTAACTGACGCTCGCTTATTAAAATCGATTCCCATGCTGTACTAGAATGCGATTTAACTTACGAAATACACTTACTGAACCGTTATTAGCGTATCGTTTCGTATCGTATCGTATCGTATCGTATCGTATCGTATCGTATCGTATCATATCGTATCGTATCGTATCGTATAGTATCGTATCGTATCGTATCCTATCATATCCTATCGTATCGTATCGTATCATATCGTATCATATCGTATCGTACCGTATCGTATCGTATCTTATCGTATCGTATCGTATCATATTGTATCGTATCGTATCGTATCGTAATGTTAGTAAAGAGAAATGAAGTATTTAACTGAGATATCCAGTGATAAACTCATGTCACATAATGACATGACTACAGTAACAAGTCCTCGTAATAGCACTCAATATCGGTCACATAACAATATAGTTCGTCATAATATATACAGACATGCAGACGTAATATATGCAGTGAACAGAGCAATCTTACAGAAATAGATTCCAGAATAGCCTAACGTGTACAGTACGACGGTACCAGGGTTTAGTAAGAAATCTAACGCTCAAAATGCATACAGGAACAGCATCGGACAAAAACGACACAACCACCACCTCACATATAAGAGAGACTCAACACACTAAATTTAAAGTCGATAACATAACTTGTAATTACACCACTTTCTTCACAGCGAAAACGATATCAATGAAATACTCATCGATTCCAGATACACTACAATGGATTACAAGAATATTTACGGGAATAGACATACAAAACACTTACACCACACACATGTACTAGGACATAAAGCTGACTAACACGAAAAATCTCGACAACAATAAGGATGCAAACATACACAGACTAATGTTTGCATACAGGAAAAAGGACAAACGGTACGAACGCGCAGAATACAAGTACAGGCATAAAAACGAAGATAGATTGATAATCAGATTTGTTATCTGTCTATAATTGCTGTTTTAGTTTCGGGGCATTACACACGTTGCAAAGCTACTTATTCACAATTTAGGATCTTATCGTGGACAGAAAGAATGTATCATGGACTATGCCAAAGCACAAGCAAAAATAATATTTTTCAGCAGCAAACAGCTCGATGAGTCTTTTCCTAATTTCTAGTCAGCCTAAAAAATTTTCCAGTTGAACCCAAAAATGCAATTTTTGAGGGAATATAGGCAATTTGTCGGCATTTCCTCCAGCCCTGGCAGGTAAAAATGGCATTACCAATTTTTTTTTCCAGAGAGGTCTTTTTCGCGACCTAGGAGAGAGGGGAGAGCTCATGGGATGTATGGTATGTTGTGAAATGAAGTTTTTGCAAGCTTGCGCAGCAAAAGCGTCATTTCACAAATAACCATATCCGACAGAGTGGGCCGGTAGTGACAATCAATTGAGTTCACTTGCAGAATTTCTCTGCGCAAATGAAGAAGCGGGAACAATAGTTCCCGCTCGAAAATTTGAAGAACAACAATCCTGTCCCCCTCAGATTTGCATTTTTTGTTTTATACAAAAGTGCTTTTAGTTTGGGTTTTAGGAAAGGCAAGAACCCCCACCCACCCACCCATTTACATGATGTCTTCTCGTTTGGGGGTGGTGAGTGAGGGAGAAATTATACACATTTACACACATCCACACACATCTCACACAATTTTGCACATAATGCTTCTCATCTCATGCACAATCACGCATATTCCATGCACAATATCTTGCACAATCTAGGTCTTGTGTGATTAAGCACAAGACCTAGGAGAGAGGGGAGAGAGCTCATGGGATGTATGGTATGTTGTGAAATGAAGTTTTTGCAAGCTTGCGCAGCAAAAAGGTTTTTTTCCCTCCCACAGCAAAAGCCCGCAGACTGCGTACATCAACTCACAAGTTTAGGACGTCCACTACAAACATGCAACCTCGAAGAAAACGAGCTAAATACAGCCATGAAGTGGGTACCAGTGTACAT
>WBZZ01002664.1:0-5000 GCA_019918135.1 Paulinella micropora | reverse complement strand
CCCCCCCCTTCAGGTCTTTAGTGGATTCGCTGGTTTAAAAAATAAAACATTTACAGTTAATTCTTCAGATCATCCTGATTCAGAATCTGCAATCGATTTTCAATTATTTGTAGTAGTTTTGACAAACGAAGCATTTGAAGTTGTAAAAAAAGTCACCATTTCTTGTGGAAAAAATTTCGGAAACTTTTTCAAAAAGACAGGTCGGGCCGTAATTTTTTTGCTGATTCAATGTGGTGAAAAAATGGTTTGCAACCACGATTATTAATATGATTAAAGAATCTGTTTTTGCTTGTTATTTTCTTAGCTTTTGAACTATCAAACGTTATACAATGCATCTCGATAAATAATTTGATCGAATTTTGAGAAAACTTGCTGATTAAGTTTCAACATCTCTGAGACACACAGAGTCGGCCGGAAAACAGTTCCTTAAGGGCAGCTGAACAAGCAAATACAAATTTATTTGCAAAACAATTGACGGTCCTACAGCTCCTAAATAGGTTGGGGGAGTCCTAAAACACTATACCTTCATATTTACGTAGTTTTTGTTGAAAAATCACACAAAATCAAAAAGAAAAATGATCAAAACTTTTTTAACATTTCAACATCTCGGACTTGCATGCTTCCAGGAATGAGGCAGGCAGACACATTCTTATTTCAATATTTTTGTATCTATCGTAAGTATATGTCAGTGAGACATGATAACACTAAAAAAACTGTAGCACTCAGGGCCGCAACGGGTCCAGGAAAAAATTTACATGCATGTGTAGGTCAGACAGGTCACGGTGAAGTCACGTTGTGAAAACCCACTTTTTGGTTTGTAGCTTCTAGGCAAAATAAACAAAAATCCTTCAAGTGGTGGAGCTTTAGTTTATGGTTGGGCCGGTGAAAGACGATTCCAACACTTAAAATTCTTAAAATTGATCGGAATACTAATATGCATATGGCCCCAAAACCGGGCCAGAAAAATGCTGGTTTTGTGATTTTGAGTTTTTGCCTTCCACTGTAATCGGACAGACATTTACAAATAACACAAAGTTGGCCCTGAAATACGTTTAATGATAGTAAAAAACGATTCACCTATTCATCTGTGCAAGAAATAAGACTCAAGCTCAGGCTACAAAATTTGAGATTTTCCGACTGCCGGTGTTTCGACAAAAAAAACTTAGGTGGTTTTCTCCTTGCTGGTTTGTTGTACTACGCGGCCTACAAGTAAAAGTATTATATCAAGAGATATTTTGTACAAGTAATCAAAAACACTCAATGTTACTATGTATATACTTAGATAGATTTAACTTCACATGCTTTGTCACGAGTAAAAGATAGCTGATGCAATCAGGCCAGGGGAACCATTTCCTCTGGCATCTTTTCCTGGACCGGCCGCCGCCGGGCCCCGACACCCACCACAAAAAATGATTGAGTTTCCGGGATTTTTTTCTAAAAAATAGTGAAAAAGCTACAAAAACCCAGGAAAAGTCTCTTCTTAAACTACTTGACATTTTTAAAACAGGCTTGAAACGTTGTAATGTACTATTAATACCCCTTACTCCACCTAGACAATTTACCGGTAATTTGGATAGTCTTAGTCATAGGCAGGTTCATAGGCCGGACAGTTATTAATACCTTTATTATTGACAAGGACACTTTCTAGAGTATTCGCGAATCATAGTCTGGAATGCCTAGAATCAAATGAGTATTACCATTCTGTAAAGGTCATAACATCATAAATTTGTGTGACCCAAAGTCATTAAAAGTCTTTTCTTCGGTTATTCTTTACCCTTAGCGGGGTAGCTTCCCTAAACTCTGCGTTTGAGTGATAGATTACTTTGGCTATGAGCCTTGTCAAGGAGGCAAGCGTGCCAAAGCACGTACTGAGTCAAGTGCCCATATTCGAGGGCAACGACCAAAGCTTTTGGCCTTGGTCAAGCAAGTTTCAGAAGCACATGCAGGGGATATCTGTCCACGTGGCAGAGATGGTATCTGTGGCATTAGCCGACCCAGCTAAAGCCAAAAGGGATTTTCCTTACGACGAAGCAAGGGCTAAGACGGCAGAAGACTTGGAAGAGCCCGACACGCCCATAAGTGATAGTGAGGAAGATGAAGAGTCAGACACCTCTCAGAGAGGAAGACAGAGACCCCAGACAAAGAAAGAAGATATCAAACAGCCAGAAGGTTGGGATAAAATGACAGCAGAACAAAAGAGAGAGTGGAAAGAGAAAGAAGCAAGGAAAAAGAAAAGACAAAGTATGAAACAACACACAAGAAGAAAGACAGCTATCCGCAAAGAGAAGAAATATTATGAAAGGATGAAAACTTTGCAGTTATGTCTGTCTGTGGCTTTTTCCAAAGACAATGTATCTAATTTCCTGCGAACACAGAAGACGAAAGGACCCATTGAAGAGTTGATAGTAGTAAGAGATCAATGGGGAGGCATTTCCGGAGCAGGTAGGTACATGTTAGAGGAAGAGTTTGAGAAAACGAGACCAAGGGCAGGTCAGAGGTATGTAGACTGGCTAAATGAATTTCTCGCAAAGAAAATCCAGCTTGAAAGTTTACGTGGGGCGCCATTTTCCGATGAGGAAGCAAAGAGAAAGCTATTTAAGAAATTGCGCTACCATCCAGCTTTCGGGGATAAATTTCAGGTGGACCACTATGATCTCCCGGCCAGACTAAGACCAAATTTCTCGGAACTATGCGAAGCATCTAGGGAAAGATGGTTAATGTGGGAAGAAAAAGAAAGACGTAACAATTTCCGTGAGAGAAAAACTCAAATTCGCAAAGACAACAACAAGAAATCTCGGGATGGCAAGCAGCGGCAAGAGACCAATCTCCTGATGGATAATAAAGGGAAAAGGGGAGACAATAAACCGGGACCAAAGACAGCTCCAAACTGGACGCTCAAAGTCACGTGTTTCGGATGTGATGCCAAAGGCCATACCATGAGATATTGTCCGGTGATTTCGGAAAAGTTCCGCAAAGAAGGAAAATTAAAACGGAATCAAACGGAAGACAAAGGCACGGAACAAGAAAAGAACGAACAAAAGAACAATTACAAAAACAAAAAGAAACCCTTTCATAAGAAAAAGAAAGCACTCACTTTGATAACAACCGGCAACGACAAAAACGAAGACGAACAAAGTGACTCTGATACAAACTTTGCTTTAATCCATATGGGGAACACTTATGATAAGAGCGATGATGATGAGGAAGAAAGAGAAAGAGATGACGAGCAACCAAGCTCACCTCATCACAAATCTACAAGTCCCCAAGCCCTTTTGAACGATACAAAGACTACACCTAGGGTAGGGAATAGACATAGTGAGAGTGGAGAAGGACGGGAAGTGCGGTTAGTATCGGCCACCCTACGAGGTCCCTACTCACTACGGGGAGAAGGCAAGGAAGAGCGGTTAGTATCCGCCACCCCACGATGTTCCCCAGTCACCCCTAACCCTAACGAAACTCCTTTGAGGCTTGAGAGTTCTTACGGAGTCACGCCTGACACAAAATGTGCCGGAATAAACAGACGCAAAAAACCGTGTAATGTTTCCGTTGAAAAATCAAAAGGAAAAGGAATATGCGCAAATCACGCGAACGATTATCTTATGCGAGGTACTGCGGATATCACGCCACACAAGACCCAGATTATCCGGAGTTGGATTTGTCGGTAAGTCCCGTGTTGCGTCCCCCCAAATCTCCTTACTACCCAGACGAACGAAGTCTTAAAGCTGCGGCATTGGAAAAGTCTCATAAAATTACGCAAAGACTCATTTTCGGGGAATTTGAAACTTTACATGACACCAAAATTTCCACAAGTCCACAAGTCTCGCAAAATATTCCGCAACAACCACGCAAACATAATCCATTTTCTAGTCAGCGGACCGGCCAGGGCAGAGAAGGGAAAGAAGAGAGTGGAGTGGATGAGGGAGAGCAACGACTTGGGCCCACTTCTGTCAACAAGTTTGGCAACCAAATAGGTCCCACCTCACAACAACTCCAAATCTCTAGTTCTAGACCAATCACAGCACTCCCACCAACACAGACAACAAACACGCAACCCATCAACCCTCCCGTCATAACCTTCAAAGATATAAATGAAATAGCTAAAACGTTGGTGAATGAGTGCGTGAGGGGAATGAATGGAGAAGTGATGCGTGTCGTGAGTGGCGAGCTAGAGAGAGATGACTTTTTGACTGACATAGTAAGAGCAATAGAAGGAGTGTACTTGGAGAGAGCAGTCAGACAGAGTCCCATCACTACACCTCCACAACTCACAGAAGAGGGACAAGGTGAGGGTAGAGGAGTCTCTGAGGGTGAACTAGAAACAGAGACAGAGACAGAAGGAGAGACAGAGCATGTACTGATACATGTGAGAAAAAGAGTGATGAAAAAGAGAGACATGACGGTACAGGATAGTGGAGCAAGCACAGACATATCATGCAGAGAAGACAGATTGACGGATGTCGATGAGATAGACCCGATAGAACTAGTGACAGGTAATGAAGAAAGGGAGTTGAGTAAGTCAGGAAGAGCTAGGCTGACTGTGATAGATGGGAAAGGAAGGCCTAGAGCAGTAGAAAAGAAGATGTTACTCGACACTACCTTACCAGTTAGCATAGTCTCTACAGGACAGATGGACCACAGACACAACAGATCAGTCATCCACCAAAACGGACAGTTAGTAATACTCAAACACCCCATCCACATTAACGAGAGTGACATATTAGTAAGGGGAAGATTAACTAAGAGTATGATATATAGATGGGATGACGAATATGATGAACCATTGAAAGTCAACGAAAGATATGATCCTTTCGCAACAAGGGGGTAGAAGGGGAGGGAAGCCCCACAAATGAGAACAAAAACGAGACAAGTAAGCATGAAGTAAATAAGAGAGAGAAGGGATTACACGTAGATATAGTATTATATGAAGCTTACCCCAGAAAGTCAGACAAACCTAGAAAGATAGGAATCAAGCTTTTTCACTATGCCTGTGGGCATTATGG
>WBZZ01002663.1:77500-81781 GCA_019918135.1 Paulinella micropora | reverse complement strand
GCAGGCAGGCAGGCAGGCAGGCAGGCAGGCAGGCAGGCAGGCAGGCAGGCAGGCAGGCAGGCAGGCAGGCAGGCAGGCAGGCAGGCAGGCAGGCAGGCAGGCAGGCAGGCAGGCAGGCAGGCAGGCAGGCAGGCAGGCAGGCAGGGCAGGCAGGCAGGCAGGCAGGCAGGCAGGCAGGCAGGCAGGCAGGCAGGCAGGCAGGCAGGCAGGCAGGCAGGCAGGCAGGCAGGCAGGCAGGCAGGCAGGCAGGCAGGCAGGCAGGCAGGCAGGCAGGCAGGCAGGCAGGCAGGCAGGCAGGCAGGCAGGCAGGCAGGCAGGCAGGCAGGCAGGCAGGCAGGCAGGCAGGCAGGCAGGCAGGCAGGCAGGCAGGCAGGCAGGCAGGCAGGCAGGCAGGCAGGCAGGCAGGCAGGCAGGCAGGGCAGGCAGGCAGGCAGGCAGGCAGGCAGGCAGGCAGGCAGGCAGGCAGGCAGGCAGGCAGGCAGGCAGGCAGGCAGGCAGGCAGGCAGGCAGGCAGGCAGGCAGGCAGGCAGGCACAGGCAGGCAGGCAGGCAGGCAGGCAGGCAGGCAGGCAGGCAGGCAGGCAGGCAGGCAGGCAGGCAGGCAGGCAGGCAGGCAGGCAGGCAGGCAGGCAGGCAGGCAGGCAGGGCAGGCAGGCAGGCAGGCAGGCAGGCAGGCAGGCAGGCAGGCAGGCAGGCAGGCAGGCAGGCAGGCAGGCAGGCAGGCAGGCAGGCAGGCAGGCAGGCAGGCAGGCAGGCAGGCAGGCAGGCAGGCAGGCAGGCAGGCAGGCAGGCAGGCAGGCAGGCAGGCAGGCAGGCAGGCAGGCAGGCAGGCAGGCAGGCAGGCAGGCAGGCAGGCAGGCAGGCAGGCAGGCAGGCAGGCAGGCAGGCAGGCAGGCAGGCAGCAGGCAGGCAGGCAGGCAGGCAGGCAGGCAGGCAGGCAGGCAGGCAGGCAGGCAGGCAGGCAGGCAGGCAGGCAGGCAGGCAGGCAGGCAGGCAGGCAGGCAGGCAGGCAGGCAGGCAGGCAGGCAGGCAGGCAGGCAGGCAGGCAGGCAGGCAGGCAGGCAGGCAGGCAGGCAGGCAGGCAGGCAGGCAGGCAGGCAGGCAGGGCAGGCAGGCAGGCAGGCAGGCAGGCAGGCAGGCAGGCAGGCAGGCAGGCAGGCAGGCAGGCAGGCAGGCAGGCAGGCAGGCAGGCAGGCAGGCAGGCAGGCAGGGCAGGCAGGCAGGCAGGCAGGCAGGGCAGGCAGGCAGGCAGGCAGGCAGGCAGGCAGGCAGGCAGGCAGGAGGCAGGCAGGGCAGGCAGGCAGGCAGGCAGGCAGGCAGGGCAGGCGGCAGGCAGGGCAGGCAGGCAGGCAGGCAGGCAGGCAGGGCAGGCAGGCAGGCAGGCAGGCAGGCAGGCAGGCAGGCAGGCAGGCAGGCAGGCAGGCAGGGGCAGGCAGGAGGCAGGCAGGCAGGCAGGCAGGCAGGCAGGCAGGCAGGGGGGCAGGGCAGGCAGGCAGGCAGGCAGGCAGGGCAGGCAGGGGCAGGCAGGCAGGCAGGCAGGCAGGCAGCAGGCAGGCAGGCAGGCAGGCACAGGCGGCAGGCAGGCAGGCAGGGCAGGCAGGCAGGCAGGCAGGCAGGCAGGGCAGGCAGGCAGGCAGGCAGGCAGGCAGGCAGGCAGGCAGGCAGGCAGGCAGGCAGGCAGGCAGGCAGGCAGGCAGGCAGGCGGAGGCGGCAGGGCAGCGGCAGGCAGGCGGGCAGGCAGGAGGGGCAGGCAGGCGGGGGGAGGCAGGCAGGCAGGCAGGCAGGCAGGCAGGCAGGCAGGCAGGCAGGCAGGCAGGCAGGCAGGCAGGCAGGAGGCAGGCAGGCAGGCAGGCAGGCAGGGCAGGCAGGCAGGCAGGCAGGCAGGCAGGCAGGGCAGGCAGGCAGGCAGGCAGGCAGGCAGGCAGGCAAGGCAGGCAGGCAGGCAGGCAGGCAGGGGCAGGCAGGGCAGGCAGGGCAGGCCAGGCAGGCAGGCAGGCAGGGCAGGCAGGCAGGCAGGCGGCAGGGCAGGCAGGGCAGGGGGCAGGCAGGCGGCAGGCAGGCAGGCAGGCAGGCAGGCACAGGCAGGCAAGGCAGGCAGGCAGGGCAGGCAGGCAAGGCAGGCAGGCAGGAGGCACAGGCAGGCAGGAGCAGGCAGCAGGCAGCAGGCAGGCAGGCAGGCAGGCAGGGCAGGCAGGCAGGCAGGCAGGCAGGCAGGCAGGCAGGGGCAGGCGGGGGGGGGGGGGGGGGGGGCAGGCAGGCAGGCAGGCAGGCAGGGCAGGCAGGCAGGCAGGCAGGCAGGCAGGCAGGCAGGCAGGCAGGCAGGGCAGGCAGGCAGGCAGGCAGGCAGGCAGGCAGGCAGGCAGGCAGGCAGGCAGGCAGGCAGGCAGGCAGGCGGCAGGCAGGCAGGCAGGCAGGCAGGCAGGCAGGCAGGCAGGCAGGCAGGCAGGCAGGCAGGCAGGAGGCAGAGGCAGGCAGGCAGGCAGGCAGGCAGGCAGGGCAGGCAGGCAGGCAGGCAGGCAGGCAGGCAGGCAGGGCAGGCAAGGGCAGGCAGGCAGGCGGCAGGCAGGCAGGCAGGCAGGGCAGGCAGGCAGGCAGGCAGGCAGGCAGGCAGGCAGGCAGGCAGGCAGGCAGGCAGGGGCAGGCAGGC
Source organism: Paulinella micropora (assembly GCA_019918135.1). NCBI lineage: Eukaryota > Cercozoa > Imbricatea > Euglyphida > Paulinellidae > Paulinella > Paulinella micropora. The sequence continues at coordinate 79,135 of WBZZ01002663.1, read as the reverse complement.
AGGCAGGCAGGCAGGGCAGGCAGGCAGGCAGGCAGGCAGGCAGGCAGGCAGGCAGGCAGGCACGCAGGCAGGCAGGCAGGCACGCAGGCACGCAGGCAGGCAGGCAGGCACGCAGGCAGGCAGGCAGGCAGGCAGGCAGGCAGGCAGGCACGCACGCAGGCACGCAGGCACGCACGCACGCACGCACGCACGCACGCACGCACGCACGCACGCACGCACGCACACGCACGCACGCACGCACGCAGGCGCGCAGGCGCGCACGCACGCAGGCACGCAGGCACGCAGGCACGCAGGCACGCAGGCAGGCAGGCACGCAGGCGCGCAGGCGCGCAGGCGCGCAGGCGCGCAGGCGCGCAGGCAGGCAGGCAGGCAGGCACGCAGGCAGGCAGGCACGCAGGCAGGCAGGCAGGCAGGCAGGCAAGCAATCAAGCAAGCAATCAATCAATCAATCAATCAACTAGTCAAACTATAGTCAATCAATCAAGAAATCAATTAAACAATAGATCAATGAGTCAAGGAATCCATGAATCAAGCAAACAAGGAATCAATCAAGACATACATACATATACCCACCTACCCACCTACCTACCTGACCAAGTGTGTGTGTGTGTGTGAGAGAGAGAGAGATAGAGAGATAGAGAGAGTGAGAGAGAGAGAGAGAGTGTGTGTGTGTGTGTGTGTGTGTGTGTGAGAGAGAGAGAGAGAGAGAGAGAGAGAGAGAGAGGGAGAGATAATTAGCTGATTGGCTGATTGACTGATTGACTGATTGACTGATTGGCTGATTGACTGATTGCTGATTGACTGACTGACTGATTGACTGATTGACTGATTGACTGATTGACTGATTGGCTGATTGACTGATTGGCTGATCGACTGATTGGCTGATCGACTGATTGGCTGATTGGCTGATCGACTGATTGGCTGATTGGCTGATTGGCTGATTGGCTGATTGGCTGATTGGACTGATTGACTGATTGACTGATTGACTGATTGACTGATTGACTGATTGACTGATTGACTGATTGACTGATTGACTGATTGACTGATTGACTGATTGATATTACTGATTGGCTGATTGGCTGATTGGCTGATTGGCTGATTGGCTGATTGGCTGATTGACTGATTGACTGATTGGCTGATTGACTGATTGGCTGATTGGCTGATTGGCTGATTGGCTGATTGACTGATTGGCTGATTGGCTGATTGACTGATTGACTGATTGACTGATTGACTGATTGACTGATTGACTGATTGGCTGATTGGCTGATTGACTGATTGACTGATTGGCTGAAGGACTGATTGACTGATTGACTGATTGACTGATTGACTGATTGACTGATTGACTGATTGACTGATTGACTGATTGACTGATTGACTGATTGACTGATTGACTGATTGACTGATTGACTGACTGACTGATTGACTGATTGACTGATTGACTGATTGACTGATTGACTGATAAACGGCTGAGTTCACATATGTTGATTGATCCACTGCTTGCTTGATGTTGTTTGATATTAGCAGGTGCCCACGCCAAGGCTGTAAGAACAAGAACAAGAACAAGAAAAAGAACAAGAACAAGAACAACGAACAAGAACAAGAACAAGAACAAGGACAAGAACAAGAACAAGAACA
>WBZZ01002662.1:72500-92516 GCA_019918135.1 Paulinella micropora | reverse complement strand
TCACCCCCGGATAGCCGGTAAAAAGTACCTTTTCCTGGTGACAGGTGCACCAGCTTGTTTTTCAGTATTATTTGTCCGGATTGGACCTGATGCCATTTTATTCCTGGTCTGTTGCCGTTTTCCTTTTTGGCTTCACTGAGCTAATATAACGAGACATCATTCTCATTCTTGAGGACTGTGTTTGGTTGTATTACCGACTTTTTACGAGCTATCGTTGGGGGCATTACATTTGGAGTCCACATCACTAGGGTGATTTCTTTCTGCTTTGCCACACAGGCAACAGAGTGAATTTTCACTGACCTGTCTCACACGGGGACGTCAGACGAAAACAAATACTCCAACACAGCTCCCTCATAACTCTTTCACAAAACAAATAATTTGATTGGTCTCAAGCAGGTGTCTCGTACCCTCTAGCCCAATCAGTATCTGTGTGCTCACAAGGAGACATCAGATACAAACTCTCTGTCGTTCTTGCTGTTCTCACACAGAGACCAAGAAGAAGGAGGTGGACAGAAGAGTGAAGGAACACACACAAAACACAAACAAGCATAGGGACAGGAGCACAACACTCTACCCTTCTAGTTTGTGCATTTATCTGCATTATCTCACACATACGTCAGAGTATTTTTGCAAATCTCTGATCGTTTTCTAAAGGTAGGTCTGAGAACCTATCCGACCGACTGTCGACTTCTCAAGGAGAGCTTTTCTAGCTTCTCTATTACTATCTGTGTGTAGGTCCAAGTGCCTCATACTAGATACAATATAGAAAAGAAGGAGGAGAAAGTAATCTGAGTAAGGAGAACAAGAAATCGGAGAAAGTCTCAAAGACTATTTTTCTCAAACAAAAACAAACATACAAACAGTGTTTCATAGAGGACAGGGAATCTTATCCTACCCTCTCTATTAGTTTCTCTCTTCACTAGTCAATCGACTGAAGGAGGAACAGAACACAAACGAACAAAAACCAAACATAGGAGCTGACACTGTCCTCCTGTTGATCACTACTACGACATCATGTCGACAGAGACCGCCGAAGTGAGTGAATTCTCGGAGGCAGATCAAAGAAGAGAAGAGAAGAAGCAGGAGGAGGAGGAGGAAGAGGATTGAATGAAGGAGGAGGAGGAGGATTGAATGAAGGAGGAGGAGGAGATGAAGGAGTAGGAGGAGGAGTAGAAGAGGGCTGGGATGATGAAGGAAGATATGGAGGAGACGAAGATGAAGGAGGATTTGAACAAGAAGAGACGGGAGGAGGAGGAGCATATGGTAATCCCTTACCACCTGCCTACACGGGAGGAGGAGGACGAAAAATGATCGACTTGATTCATAGTGATGGAGAGGAGATCACAGTGGAGGAACAACAGTGGGTGCAAGACCACTATGACCTCACTAAAAAAGAGTTTGATAACAAGATGGGGGTAGAGAAGGATACCTATGTGTGGATCCCTCAGGATCAAAGAAGAGAGAAAAGTCGTGCTAAAAAGGATGTCTATATCCTATTATCAAACACAGCACAGCTCCTCGGCAAACTGGTCTCTGATCCAGAAGAGAGAAAGAAGATACAGCATATCAAGTTTGGGGACACACACACCCACCTTGAATTACTCGATGCTATCTTTGGGGTGTACACTCAAACCCTGATTTGGGAACGTACATACGGCCCACGATGTGAGGGTTACCTCCAGTACACAAACCCAAGAGCAACGGCCAGATTCCTCGCGACTGGTCAGGAGGCAGTCGATGTAACAAAAATGAAGACCAATCTGGGTTCGAAAAACTCGAGTGGCATATTTCATTTTTTTACAATGGAAATAAAGGCCTTGGAGGAGGGGAAGGCAGAGATGGAAAAAAGCATTAAGGCAGCAGGAGAAACTCATCCTGTGATTGATGAGTTAGAGAAGACCGACAGAGTTCTGACCAAGATCAGACTGTTGATGGGTGCGTTACTGCACAAGGAGGCATGGAAGAGATGGATTCCTACCAAGGATCACTCTGTCCTTAAGTCACTTAGTAACGCACCACCGGTCGCCAACAAAGCAGGTGTTGACCAATATGTGGAGAAATATAATTTTCTCAGATCTGCTTCTGAATTGGTGGCCTTTATCACTCATGCTCAAAAGCTGGTGATATCTGAGAAGAAGAAGGCGAAAGAGAATGAGGAGTTCGAGAAGACGATGAGACTGGAAAGAATGAAAGCAAAAGTGAGTGGTGCAAAGACACACCCTCCGACATATTTGACCCCACCAGCTCCTGCCCCACCAGCCCCTGCACCCTCGGGCTCAACTACGGTGGTGGTCACAAACACGGAGAAGAAGGACAGACAGAACATCATAAATGCCTTCAAGGGGAAGAAAGGAGGAGTGGCAAGTCTCATGCTATATGCCAAGACGAGCTCAGACAAAGACTCTGATGCTTCGCTTTTGAGCAAGCTCAAAGAGATCAATGCCTGCATGAAGGCTTTTCCTTGCGACGAAACGCAGGAATACGAGGCCCTTGTTACTGTTTTTGACCAATCTCTAGTCTCGGAGGGATTTGATCTGACACAGTACAAGTTTTTGAGAAAGAAGGAGGAGATTAAGAGAAACAATGCAACAGGCCTAGACGCTCAGTGTGAACTGGCGGTGGCCACACTCATTTCATATTTTCAATCTCATGGATACCAGCATCTCTGCACTGGTACTCTCATAGGATTTGAAATCTTTGAGACAGTGGCGATGAGTTTGAGGAGTGCTGTTGGCTTGGCGGCGACCCTTACGGAGGTAGTTTCCTCCTATGGGCTATTCTATGGCCGCAAGTCGATCATCCTCTATTTCTTTTCGGCGTTACACACAGTTAACCCGAGCAAGCTTACTCAGCTCATACAACAATGCTCGACGTTTAGCTCAGTGAAGTCCAAGAACTTCCTCGAGACACACGTGTTCGAAAATACGGTTCAAAGCGTTGCTCCGTCAGCACTATTTCAAGAAGTGATGAGTGCATGCTCAAACATGGACTCGCTCACGGAGGCACATACGGCACAGGCAGGCGGTGTATCTGTTGGCGCACAAGCCACGTACACAAACAGGGTTGCCGGTTGGAAGAGACAGCGAGAGCCAGACCTGAAGACCGCATGTTGGAGGTGGTTCGCGGGCTTGCAGTGTAAGGCACAGATGGAGAACAGAGACTGCTCTTTCAATCATGATAGGCAGAACCCAACAGCAAGGGCAAATTTTCTGAGCAGGACGGAAGGCAAGGAACCGGGCCTTTTCAATATGCTTCAGATTGCCGCTGTGAACGAAGGTTGGTATGCCAATATGTGTGATGATGAGGAGTTACGAGAGGCAATCATTACCTACATGAAGAGGATGAAGGAGAAGAAGGAGGAAAGGGAGAGACAAAAGAACTTAAAGGCCTCTCAAAGAGGACGAGAAGGAGGAGCAGGAGCAGGAGGACGAGGAGGAGGAGGAGGAGGACGAGGACGAGGAACATGGAGAGGAGCCTCGAGGTGGCAGGGAACCCCTCAGAGAGGAAGAGGAGGAGGTCGGGGATATACCCCTTATGGAGGGAGAGCTGTTCGAGCTCCAGCCCCCCACCCAGAGGAGGAGGAGGCTCGTGGGCAAGCTCCAACCCGAATTTCGGTCGAGCTCAGGCCTACAACACTGCCTCGGAGACCGATACGTCATCCTACCCGGACACTACTCAAGGTAATCGTTTCGAGGTGGTGGAATGACTGGAGGGGGAAGAAGAGAGGAAGGAGAAGACTGTGAAGTTTAACCCTAAAGTCACAGTGCTTTCTAATGCTGTTGTGCAGAATGGGCCAACGCTTCCTCTATGTGAAAACAAAGATGTGGGTACACAGAGACTGCAGCCCCAAGGTAGTCTCATACCCGTTCATACAGCACGGTTACCAATGATAACTGATGCAAATAGGAAGGCGAGACTTGCGATGGAGGCGAGGAGGCCAATGGCAGACGTATCGCCTCGGCCAAGCAAACAACCACGAACAGACTCAATGTCTACGGTCGCGGCGGGTGGCGAGCAAAAAGACAATGTGTGTACTCAAGTACCACAAGACAATGTCGCTCAAATAGTAAACGCACCAGTACCGCAGAATAATAAAAATGTTAATGAGGTGAAGCAGGAGGAGAAGAAGGAGGAGTTGAAAAACTTAGAGACAAGACTCCAAAATTTGGAACGTAAAGTTCTTGTTCTCGCAGCCAATATACACAGGCCCGATGCTCTGTGTTATACGGAACTTTATTGTGAAACTTTGAAGATAATACTAAAAGTTGGTAATGATACGATGGCGAATATTAATATTGTCGGCCGGAAGTTTTTTAATCGATACCGGGATTGGGTGGACGGAAATATGAAAAAGTCAACGGGCACTCTCAAAGGAGTGAGCAGCCGGACGGTCATCACGGGAATCATCACACTGACCTTTAAATTGAAATCCGCACGAGTATACCGTATGGACCTCTATGTCGTCCCCGGTTACCACGGGTCAATATTACTATCGTATGACCAATTGGCTACGATGGGGGCTGTGATTGATTGCGCCGCACGGCGAGTGATATATGGAGTAAAAAGAGGAGAAGAGAACGATATTGATCCCTTCAACGCTACTGACTCTTATGAGGCTTATGAGCTGAGTCTAGCGACGGATCACAAAAAGATGGCCATCGCACATGAGGCACTTGAGGTGTACGTTCACCCCCATGTCGTAAGACCGGATGAACTGTCCTGGACCGACAATTGGGAATCCCAAGTGTGCACTGTCACAGTTCCGACAGGCCATTGGGACAAAAAGTCTATTGATGACTTAATCGAGAAGCGAAAGGAGGAGATTATATGTGTCGCACAAAGAAGCCCGTCGTCGGCGAGATTCGCGGAAGGAGTAGGAACAGATGTCCATATTACTAACGGATACTGTTTCCATGCGAAAGTAGGAGAAGAAAAAAGGGAGGCGTTTGTACTAAGGAGAACGGGGCGAATCCCGGATACTCCACCAGAAACTATTAAAAGTTTTATTACTGATTTCTGGGGTGACGAGCCCACGTGGCCGCGTTCACTGTCTGAAGTGAAGAAATGCTTACGGACTTTATTCGAAAATAATAAGCAGTATACTATTATCCTGCCATCTAATGAGAAGGCGATATGGGCGCAGGAAATAAGGGACCGGCTTATTGATCATCCTATACCGGTACCCTCTCGCAAGCAACAGCTAGTGGTGGCTTGTCGTATGGGAACTCGTGAGCAGAGCAGTGCATACAAGCGGAAGCGCAGAGACCTCGACAAGTTGAAATTGATACCGCAAGCATTCACATGCTTTGATGGTTTTTACACCCGTAAAGCTCCTTTGCAATACGCGAGACTCATTGACATGCTGGTGGAGCTCGGTAAAGATGATGAGCCGGACACGGTCACGTATGAAAAGACGGGCCTAGATGATGTCTCGGAAGAGGACTTAGGCTTGGAGGAGAACAGAGAACCCCTCAAGCAGCATAAGCAGATGTCTGATGAAGATTTTCAAGAGGCGGCGCGGAAAATTTTGGAAGAAGGAGTAGGCACGGAGAAGGAGAAGGAGCTTTTAAAAGCCAAATTAGAGGCGAACAAGGAAATTTTTAACCCTCCACATGCAGGTGGTGTCAAGCCTGAAGATTTCACTGCGTTTATTTACAAAATACCGGGTGCGGAGCCGTCACCGGCACCACGAAGGGCGAATTTGAGTATACATGAGGCGAAGATAGCGGAGGAGCTAGCAAGACAGCTGCTCAATGAGGACTTTATAGAGAGATCAACATCTCCAATAGTCTCACAACCGAGAATAGTGCCGAAGCCAGGAGGAGAATGGCGCCTGACAGTTAACTATGCTCGTGTTAACAAGGTGCTGGAGGAAGAGAGAAATCCTCTCCCGACATTAGAAGAAGGAAGGAGAGTACTGCGGAATGCAAAATTCTATTCGGTCATTGACCTTAAGAATGGCTTCTGGCAGATACCACTGGAGGAAAAGTCCAGATGGCTGACGGCGTTTGTGGTGGGTATGGAAATATACCAATGGAAAGTGCTTCCGATGGGCCTCAAGCAAGCCCCAGGACTTTTCCAGAAGGCGATGCAGAAGATGTTGAGCAGTCAGTACGATGATTTGTCTGACGGTGGCTTTATGAGAAGGCGGGGACAGAAGGCGGGAGAATATGCATTTTGCTATATCGATGACATTATCGTATACTCTAACACAATGGAGGAGCATATCGATCATTTGTCCGATATAATATTATTCAGGCGCATCGGAGCTTTTGGCCTGAAGTGCAATCTAAAGAAGTGTCAACTTGCCAAGACGAGTGTGACATACTTAGGGTACGAGATCTCCCATAATCGAGTCTCGATATCCAAAGAGAAGAGGGAGGAGATTATGAATCGACCGATACCGAAGAACCGCACTGAATTACACTCATTCCTTGCGATGGCGCAATACTATAGCCAGTTTATACCCGATTGGGGTGCAACACGGGCTAAGTTGGAGAAAATGATAGATTTTGGAGACTTTGAGAAGTGGGGCGAAGAGGCTTTGCAAGCGTTTCATGCGCTCAAAGATCTTATTTATAAAGACCCGAAAGACGGAGGACTGGTGTTAACGATGCCCGACTTTACGAAACAATTCGTAGTCGATACAGACGCATCTAAGTTTGCGATTGGGGCTGTATTACAACAAGAGGATGAGGAGAAGAAATTACGCCCAATCATGTTTATTAGTAGGAAGTTGTGTGCGGCGGAGAGAAACTATTGCACAAGGCAAAGAGAGGCGTTAGCGGTGGTGTGGGCCCTCAAGAGGCTCAGAGAGTATTTGTGTGGAGGACCTCAATTTACTGTCAGAACTGATCATCATAATCTGTTATGGTTGATGAATCATGAACAGACTGGACGGCTGGCACGGTGGCAAGCGTTCTTGTCCTGTTTCGATTTTACAATGGTCCATCTACCGGGAAAGCGAAATGTGGTCGCTGATAGCCTCTCTAGGCTAGAGTTTAACTCAGAAGTATCGGCGTTGGTGTCCACGGTGGAGATGGAAGACTTGTCCACTGACAAGGTGTATGAGGTCAGCCACATTGAGGCGATGGAGATGACGAGTGGAGTCCGATATGACCGCACAGGTCTACGGTACAGTCCACAAGGCCCGGATCACGGGATATGTTGTGAGCTACATACCCAGGAGGACGCTGAGTGGTCCTATGAGGTATATGAGAATGCGAAGGCGAACATAAGAGAGGAAGAGGAGACGCAGGAAGTTTATGCGGAGCCTCCTCAAGAGCGGAGAAGTGACCTAGACGATGACCCGGAAAGAATCGGGGTACGGCTAGAAGATGGTACTATCCATATAGCCTCGCCTACCGCATGGAGGCAACAACAGGCTCAAGATCCGGAGTTTAAAGAACTGATACAGTTATATCAGAACCCGGATGAGCTACGGATGACGAAAGCGATCAAAGATCAGATGAAGGAGATGGGATGGAGAGATGGTCTACTGTGGTACAAGGGCCTTCACGGTCGCTATGCGTCACAGCCGGACAAATGGACCCTTTGGGTACCGGAGAGTCTGAGACGATTTATATTTGTCGCAGCCCACAATTGCCCACTTTTGGCGCATCCGGGTCGACAACGAACTCATATGTTCGTAGCGAGGCGATTCTGGTGGAAGAAGATGAAGGAGGAGATAGATCAGGCGGTGGATGCATGCATCCCGTGCAAGATAAACAAAACACCACTGAAGGCAAATTTCGGCATGATTGGCGAATTTCCTCTTCATGCGGGGATGTTTGAGTTTATACACATTGATCATGTGGGACCTTTCCCAGAATCGAAGGATGGTTACAAATACCTCCTTACGGCTATTGACAGAGCCACCAACTATGTGTGGATCATCCCTGTCAAAGACGTTACCGGCAAGACGACGGCCGAGGCGCTGATCGATAGGATCATCTCACAGATCGGAGTACCAAGAAAGATATGTTCTGATCGAGGCTCGGACTTTAATAACGAGGTCATCGACAAACTATCTAAGTATTACGGGATGAAATGGCAATATGTTACTGCCTATAACCCGCGAGCAAATGGGAAAATCGAGCGGGTACACAGACCCCTCAAAGCCTCGCTAAAGATGTATTGCACGAAGAAGGAGAATCAAAGAGCATGGATCGAGGCAGCACCATCATTTACGTTTGCAATGAACTGTCTACCCTCTACGGCGTTAGGAGGCTCGAAGAGCTCAATCTCGCCATATCAGCTAGTATATGGGCGTGAGCCTGATATCCCGACTTCGCTCCTTCATCCAAAAGACACTTGGGCGGATGCGGATGAGTTGTTTGGGATGAGACTTAGAGTAAAGATGGAGGCGGAGCAAATAGTCAGGGCGCATAGAGGTGGAGCGCCGAAAGACGGATGCTGAAGGGGTGCGACAAGCGCACTTGGCAAATTCCAGGTCGGGGATATTGTACTATTGTACCATCCTCAGGTCCCGAAGGGAGTCAGCTCTAAGCTGTTCACTCATTGGAAATGACCTTATCAAATCATGGAACAGACGGGACCTCTGAACTACAAGATCAGGGGTAGAGGGAAGGTGCAAATTGTGAATGTACGAAGGCTGATTAAGTATGATCACTTCTTACTGGAAGATGAATCCGTTGAGGAGGCGTTAAAACGGATGAAAGATGATTTCAAAGAGGTGCCGCCCATCCACAAGGAGGCTGGCATAGATCAAGAAGATGCTTATCGGGCACCGATAGCTGAGAAGGAGGAGAGTGAGGTTGACAGTAAGGAGAAGACTGACCGCATAAGCGCGGTGGGGACTCAGTCTAAGTCTCCACGTGAGCACAGCGGAAAGAAGGAGAAGATCACAGAGGCGCAGCTAAGGAGAGCGCGAAATGATCTTATCAACGACCAACCGAGGAAGGCGATGAGGTCGATGGGATCAAAGGATGTCCACCAAGAGGATGAGGAGATTGACACTGACCCAAATGCGGGCAACGTCGAGATCGTCCATGAGCGATGGAAGGAAGGTGACGCAATAGCAACCATCGCATGGGTGAACGACGCTTTTTATCTGATGAGACCAGCAGAACAACATGTTGCTGATGACTCTCTCAGACTTATACTTAATGCGGGTCGTGGCAGTTCCACGAAAAACGCGTGTCACAGGGACACTCAAAATATCATCAGCCGCAAAAGTAATGCAACCGATACTCCAGTTCTGGAGAAGTATGGACCCGGTCGAGGATCCAAAGCCAAGACATTATCTGCCAGTATATAAAGACACAAAAAGTCTCGAGACATGGGATGATACGATTACTCCCAGAGACAAGGATTACACTGCGTGGACCATTCAGACACTGCCAAGGGGAGTGCTTGACATCCCTTTTGACTTATCGTTGGTCGAAATCCCTAACAAGATCTGGGACATTCTCGAACAGTCAAAGTTCGATTTAACTTTTGTTGGTGGCGCCCATCCTCAAGGAGTTCATTTGGGTACCGGATTTCAAAGAGGTGCCGCCCATCCACAAGGAGGCTGGCATAGACCAAGACGATGCTTATCGGGCACCGATAGCTGAGAAGGAGGAGAGTGAGGTGGACAGCAAGGAGAAGACTGACCGCATAAGCGCGGTGGGGACTCAGTCTAAGTCTCCGCGAGAGCATAGCGGAAAGAAGGAGAAGATCACAGAGGCGCAGCTAAGGAGAGCGCGGAATGATCTTATCAACGACCAACCGAGGAAGGCGATGAGGTCGATGAGATCAAAGGACGCCTACCAGGAGGAGGTGGGGACGGACACTGACCCAAACGCGGGCAACGTTGAGATTGTCCATGAGCGATGGAAGGAAGGCGATGCGATAGCAACCATCGCATGGGTGAACGACGCTTTTTATCTGATGAGACCAGCAGAACAACATGTTGCTGATGACACTCTCTCAGACTTATACTTGATGCGGGTCGTGGCGGTCCCACGACAGATGCGTGTCACACGGACACTCAAAATATCATCAGCCGCAAAGATAGTACAACCGATACTCCAGTTCTGGAGAAGTATGGACCCGGTTGAGGATCCAAAGGCAAGACATTATCTGCCAGTATATAAAGACGCAAAAAGTCTCGAGACATGGGATGATACAATTACTCCCAGAGACAAGGATTACACTGCGTGGACCATTCAGACACTGCCAAGAGGAGTGCTTGATGTCCCTTTTGAATTATCGTTGGGCGGAATCCCTAACAAGATCTGGGACATTCTCGAACAGTCAAAGTTCGATTTAACTTTTGTTGGTGGTCCTCCACCAGGCAAAGAAATCCGCGCCAGACGACGAAGGCAGTGACAAAGAAACTATTTTTCTTTATGCGTCTCAAATAAACTGATTGATTGCCCACGGCGTATCATGATTTGATCATGCATCATCAGTTATCAATATGAATATTAAAAAGACTCAGTGATATAACTTGGCATTCGATCGCAACATACGAGTGCGAAAGGTCGATCGACGATGATACTACACCGTATACGGGGATCGCTAGTGTATTGAGCGATGGTGTTCCCGGGTACGACCCTTTCCAAGTCCTGGGATGATGTTCTCGAAAATGAAATTTTCTCTGAAACTTTCATTAAATTATTTTTTACGATAGATTATATACTGTCGTACCTGAGCACGGTCAATCTCTACTTGTGTCGGTATCGCAGGGTCGGGTACATACACCTCGACTTCGGATATAGCTATTAGGACTGGCCCCCTAATACTATATCATAGGATATCAGTCTTATACAAGGGTATGTCATTAAAAAAGACAATGTACTTACGATCTCCCTGTGAATAATAATAATAATAATAATAATAATAATAATAATAATAATAATAATAATAATAATAATAATAATAATAGTGCTTCTCTGTCAATGGCTGATGCATTTCTGCACATGCGCCTCCATCGTCTCACCCGTGAGGGGAGTACGAAGAATTGACGATAGGCTCTAATGACACCCCCGCAAGGACAGTTCCAACACTTCCAGACGGACCGGTATGTTCAATGAAAACACTGGTCCAGACGGATCGGTATGTTCAATGAAAATACTGGTGGCACCGACGGGAATCGAACTGGCGACAGGGCCCAAATGGTAGAACTTGACCACTGGGCTATCACGATGTCTATAATAATAATAATAAGAATAATAAGAAGGAGATCAAGGGGGGAATACAGCACCACGTTGCTTGTATTTTTTATTAATAGTACGTTTGTTCTTGACATACTGCCGGAAAAAAAAAGAAATTGAGGGGAAGGAGTTCAAAATTTACAAGAAAGGCTAGAGAATCCGCTTTGACGTGCCGTATGAGGATATATTTATCGTCTTTTAGCGTCTATCCGTGGGTCGATGCGCTGTGTGGCATGACTCCATAGCGCATACTATTTGCAGAAAGAAATCAGAAGGTGTATGACGAAAATGCTATTTCCGTCATAAAATCGGGAGGGGGTACTGTAGGCATCACCCCCGGATAGCCGGTAAAAAGTACCTTTTCCTGGTGACAGGTGCACCAGCTTGTTTTTCAGTATTATTTGTCCGGATTGGACCTGATGCCATTTTATTCCTGGTCTGTTGCCGTTTTCCTTTTTGGCTTCACTGAGCTAATATAACGAGACATCATTCTCATTCTTGAGGACTGTGTTTGGTTGTATTACCGACTTTTTACGAGCTATCGTTGGGGGCATTACACTATGAAAATGAAGAGTCAAAAAAAAGGTATTATCACTTAAGAGGTAAAGGATTAAACTCAAAAGAGTTAAATCCAGAAATTTACGAAAAAAAATTGATAATGGAGAAAGTATTGAAAGTTGTAGAGATTTCCAAATGAAGAAAATCCACATGAGCAGAAATAGTAAGCAACAAGATATTCCATATTTCAGTATTTTACATAATACTCATTTGAAAAAGAAAGTTAATGAAAATAAGTGGTAGGGGCGCGAATTCTACGCAGATAATGATAGTATCCCACACAACTTCGAACCTACTCTTAAAATTTAATAATAAGCAATTAATTAATTTTTTCCATAAATTTTTTTACCAGTCTATATAGACCAATGACCACCCTCACTAGACTATGTGAAAAAATTGAACAACTTTCAATTGAGAAGAATAAGGAATTCTTTTCAGTAAGAGATGTGCAAAAAATAATTGATGATGAAATTTAGGCAATTGAAAAAAGTAGAGAAAGAAACCAAAGGATATTTTTCCGTTCGGTAAATATCACGGGAAGAAGGTTTCAGACATCGCTTTAAATTGTACAAATAAATATATTGCAGGAAGAACGATGAAAGAATAGGTTGCAATAAGTAGAGAAGACTTAGCACAAAAATGTAAAAGATACAGAGAACGAAATAAAGAACATTTATCACAGAAAAAAAGAGAACGGCGAGGACAAAATAATCAAAAAGTAAATGAATATTTTCGTCAATATTATCATAAAAGAGGAAAGGTTAAATGCGAGTGTGGTATAAATGTTTCAGTAGGTTATTTAAAAATTCATAAATCAAGACAAACTCATTATGATAATATGATTGAATCATCTGCTTTTGGTCTTTAATTTACTTTTTACCACCCCCAGAACTTGGTGATGGAAGGCATATTCCAATCAATAGTGTTAAAATACCGACATAAGTGTTAGCAACCTCACACGGCAAGTTCTTTTCAGATAGCCTCACGATAGAAAGGGTTATAATAGCGATAATGATACCCATTTGAAACAGATACTTAATAAGTCTGCTGTCGGTCGGTCTGTTTTTTATAAAACAACAATTCCAGTTATCTTCCAATTCGTGCTCTACTTTTTTTTCTTCATTCTTCAGTGAAATATCCAAAACACGGTTCTTCAACTCTGGTGTCAGGTGGCCATCTATTTCTATGACTGGCGGCGGTGGGTGTAATCTAGGGGGCATTGTAAGTGCTTTTTTTTTCAAAAACCACTTACGATCTCAAAAAATGTATTGGGTTTACGGAAATACTTCCGCTCGGATTTCTGCTAATTGGTTTGCTTGATTTTGTAATATATTAAGTAAAAGTTTATTTTCTTTTTCTAAATTAATCACCTTTTCCGCCGTATGTTGAAAAGCACTGACTAATATTGGTATAAAACTTGTATATGTTATGCCTTCAAGGTTTTCATCTTCTCCTATTTTCATATCCGTAGTCGTGACAAATTCTGGAAATATTTTTTTATTTCATCCGCAATAAAACCACAATTCTTTTTTTTTTCTTTTCGTCCGTTTTCCAATAATATGAACAACAATTTATTTTCATTAGTTTCTCGCAACAATCACCGCAATCTATTGTTTGAATATCTTTTTTGAGCCGTCTATCTGACGAATAAGCCCAAGCCAGACTACCACCCGTTGCTGGTATATAGTTATAGCCTCCAGAAGGCTCGCCATTTGAATTTGTGGTGCTCCAAGCATATGTTTGTGAGCCACTAAAACCAAAGAAACCGCGGTTATTATTCGCCGACCTTAATAAAATCATAGGTTCATGAGGAAATCCAGACCTTGTTCCTGTTTGAACCGAAGTTGAAGAAGCGGACGAAGGAACAAAAAGATCATTTGAATTCATCTGTGCTCGCGAAGTAGAACCTGTTGCTTGAAAGTATATGTCGCCATACTCTCTAATATACATCGTATTAGCATTTCTTTGACAGAATACACCGTGGTTATCGTCAGACCACCTTATACCGCACGTGGCTGTCGTGCCGTCCGAAAAGTAAATCTGCGAGCCTGAATTAGTCATTGTAATACTTTGAGCCGAACTAATACCAGAACTAGCAGTTATCAATCCGCTTGCTGTTGCTGTTGTTGAGCTTATCCCCCCATTTGCAGTTATCGCTCCTGTCGCTGTTATCGCCCCCGTATTGCTTATGTTCATCGCCTCACTAAATGTTATAGTTCCTGCTATTGGTACTCCTGATTTGTAGTTAAAAGCAAGTTTATTTGAGTTTTTCCTTATTTGAAAATTTGAGCCTGTGGATGACGATAATGTGTTCGTGCTGTTCCAATAACAATCAAAATTTAGAGCAACATCATCCTGAGCTAAGTTAAGGAGTTGAAAAGTGGGATAAACGGAAGTATTAACGAATGATTGTATATGGGGGCCATTTACATTAGATGCAGTGCCGTATAATTCTAATCCTCCAGACACACCTGTGCCTTTTGAATCCTTCCTATTATACGTGACACCAAAAGAAGTCGCCAATATTCCGTTGAATTCTTTTGTTCCTGACATTGTTTGGTTTCCTGTTAATTTTACATTCTGCCCATCTAATGTGTTAATATAGCCTTTTGTCGCCCCGTCTGTTGATGCTGACGGTGTGGCTAAGTTTGTTGTGCTTTGGCTTTTCATATCAACTCCAGCATTTGCCGTTATCAATCCGCTAGCCGTTAATGTGGTCCCTGTTAATCCCGCACTAGCAGTTATTAATCCGCTTGCTGTTATTGCTCCGCTTGTTGTTAATGTGTCGCTCGTCATATTTCTAATCAATGTTATGTCATAATTAAAGGTTTCATAATCAAAATACAGACTGGCGATACGGACTTGGTTTCTAAATGAAGTTCCGCCACTTCCAGCCTTGTTCGCGACGAATATGATATATCTAGCAGACGCATTTGAAGCTGGTGTATATGTTTTAGTTGTTTGTGAAGCCCAAGCCTCGCCACTCCTGCTGTCCCATAATGTGAATGTAATGTTGTCAGTGCTTACTCCCACATACCAAATGCTCGGTGTCATTTCAATGTAATTAGCAGACGAAGACCTAACATAATATTTTTTTATCCTGTATATGGCTCCCAAATCTATTTTTATGTGTTCGCCTGTGTATGCTGTTCCTGAAAATGTATTTGTGTTTGGTGGAACTCTTGAATAAACTCCTGTCGCATCGTTGTAGTGAAAGTTGCTAGACCAATAATCTGTGTTCTGGTTGGCATTAAAAGCCAGATATGCTGCATCGTATTCAGAAGAGGCAGAAGCAACAAAACCAGCCGAGTTGTTGGTTGTCATAGTCTGCGGGCCTGAGTACATAGTAAAAGTTGAAGCACCCAGTTTAATATCGCCTGACATCGTCCCACCCGTTAAAGCAAGGAAAGCCAATGACCCAGTAGAATTTACTCAGTTTGTGCCGTTGTATATTAATAATTGTCCATTCGCTGACCAGGTGTCGTTATTACTACATCGCTTAAAGCATCTATTGACTTAGTTCCTAGCCGTGTATCAAAATCTGTATTGGCTCTCGCTGTCGTATAATATAAATTAGTTCCCTCTGCTAAGTTATTAGTTGATTTAGTTGCTAGCAGTGTGTCAAAGTCCGTATTAGCCCTTGCGGTGGTGTAATATATAAATTAGTGCCTTCTGCTAAATTATTAGTTGATTCAGTTGCTAATTGGGTATCAAACCTCGCATTGGTGTAATATAAATTAGTTCCCTCTTTTAAGTCCGCAGTTGATTTAGCTGTGAGCCGTGTGTCAAAGTCTGTATTCGCCCTTGCTGTGGTATAGTATAGATTGGTTCCCTCTTTTAAGTCAGCAGTTGATTTAGCTGTGAGCCGTGTAAAGTCTGTATTCGCCCTTGCTGTGGTATAGTATAGATTGGTTTCCTCTTTCAAGTCTGCGGTTGTTTTAGCTGTGAGCAGTGTGTCAAAGTCTGTATTCGCCCTTGCTGTGGCATAGTATAGATTGGTTCACTCTTTTAAGTCAGCGGTTGATTTGTTAGAAAGTCTAGCATCAAAATCTGTATTAGCCCTCGCTGTGGTATAGTATAAATTTGCTCCCTCTTTTAAGTCGGCGGTTGTTTTGTTAGAAAATCTTGTATCAAATCGCCCGTCAGTATAGTATAAATTAGTTCCCTCTTTTAAGTCTGCGATTGATTTAGCTGAAATCTTGTGTCAAATCTCGCATTCGTATAATAAAGGTTTGTTCCCTCTGCTAAGTTGGTGGTTGACTTAGTTGCGAGTCGTGTGTCGAAAGCATCATCAAATGTCGCAGTGGTTATGATTGAAGAAACCGATATTGTGTTTAGTAAATTTACTCCTGTTATATTCAAATAACCTCCCATATTAATGTTGCAGAATTCATCAACATTTATTGGAAATGTTTTATTTACCCAGTTTATTAAATTATATGTTAGATAACTATTCATCGCTATTGGTGCGGTTATGATTACATCAGAAAGTGTGCCAATTGAACCAAGTGTGGTATTCCTCCATTTACCATCTACATCATTGTATGTTAAGTATTGACCAACCGCTGGAGCGAATACGTTTGTATCTATCAAATTGTATAGGTGCGGATTTGAAGTATTGCTTCTGTGTTGAGTTGAGGCTTTGACTTCGTCGTTGTCCCTTACTCGTTGCTCTGTGTAGTATAATTCTTTTCCCTCTTTGAGGTCTGATGTTGATTTGTTAGATAATCTTGTATCAAACCGCCCGTCAGTATAATAAAGATTTATTGGGTCGGCATCTTCTAGCACTCTGTCTGTGTTTAAGCCAACTATGTTGGTATTGGTTAGGTCTAAATTTTGTATATTTAGACTATCGACTGCTAAATCATTAAGGCCTAAGAGCGACTTGAAGTTAGACATTGTATATAAAAAATTATTATTTATTTAAAAATACTAAAAAATAAAACTTTTAGTATAGAATACCAAGTCCTGAAGCGAGCAGACAAAATTGGGGAAAAGCAGTTGATGGAATTAAACAAAAGGCCAAGCAGAGAAAAATGGAACACGCCAAAAAGGTTTTGGAACAATACAGAAATGTGATTAAAAGCGAAGACGAAGATATGGAGCGAAAAATAGCAGAGATAGAAAAAAAGAATTTAGCAACAGATATCATTAATGAAAAGGACCAAGATGACACAGCAGAGTGAGAGTGAAGATGAGCTTGATTTCACTGACCTGATAGCAGAAAAGATTGCTAAGATGAAAATCAAAAGAGCAAAAGCAGAAACTAAGAGAGAAAAGAAGAAGAGTAAGAAACCAGAGCCTGAGCTGGAGAGTGAAGAAAGTGAAAGCGAGAGTAGTGAGGAAGAAGAACCAAAACAGAAGAAAGGAAAAGTAAGAAGTCAAGCAGTGTGAGTGTGAAAGTATATAATCAATCTTCTGGTGGTGCTAAGAAAGAAAAAACGATGTTGAAAAATGTTTCTTGAAGTTTTAAAAGTTTGAATCAATAATTCTCTTACTACCTTCCTGATAGCATCATTTAATATATAAGTTGTTTTCACTTTTTTTATCTTATAGTCTTTAAACAGATGTTTCATTTTTTCGGAATAGTTATACGACAAAATAAATTTTCCTTTCATTCCTTTCAACACATTAAATATTTCTTCTGGTGATACGTAATGATTATATCCCCATCATTTTTTTTCACCTTCTTCATATGGCGAATCTAGATAAAAAAATGTTTCTGGTGAGTCATATTTTTTTATCACCGCTTTAAAGTCTTTATTTAATATTATAGTGTTTTTCAATCTATCTTTTATTTTTTCAATGTTTTTTTAAAAATATTCCCTTGAATGTGGTCTATCATAATTTCTGTGATCGACGAAAGAACTTCTATTCCCTCCGAATGAGTTAAACGATAAATATAAATTCCTGTAAATTTGCATACTCGGTTCTTTGAATTTAGTTTTCCTAAGTTTGTCGAATTTTGTTCTTGAAGGAGTAAAATAATGTTTCTGCTGGCACTTTCTTCATATCTTTCCATATGTGATAAATATCTTTATCCAAATCATTAATGACTTCTAAATCAACTGGTTCTTTTTTTCTAAATATGCTTCCAGCACCGACGAAAGGTTCCACATAAATTTTGTGAGTCGGTATTAATGGAACTATTACTTTTTCAGAAAATATTTTCCTCCTACCCTAGGAAAAAATGACAGAGTATATAATATGGATAATAAACATATAGTTATTAATACAGAAGACACACCTACGGGGGACGTAGTTAAAACAAAAGAAGAAGAAGCACTTGAAATTCACCACCAGAAAAAGAACCCGAAAATATGGAACACTATATGGGTTGATAAACCATTGGACTAAGTTTTCTTGGATTTAGCGGATATGAGTAAGATAAAAGATACGAAAGTAAATAAGTGCTATGCTTGGATGCTTGTTTTGATAGATTGTCATAGCCGATATTTAATAATTATTCCGCAAAAAATAAAACAGCGAAAGAAGTTTATTATGCTTTAAAATCAATCAAATATAAACCAAAATCAATTACTACTGACAGCGGGGAAGAATATAAAGGAGCAACCCGAGATTATTTTATTGAAAATGGAATTAAACATGATGTAGTTGAAGTTGGCGACCATAGAGCCCTTGCTGTTGTTGATAGAGTGATACGAAGTATTAGAAGATGGCTTGACATTTTATTTGAAACTAATCGTAATTTCGACTGTGTCAGTTATATTGAGGATTTAGTGAATGCTTATAATCATAAACTACATAGAGGTATTCAGGCTAAACATGTAAATATATTTTTTTGGAAGATAAAAATACACAGAAAATCACTCGTGATCATTTAATTGATGAATTCAACGTCGGTGATAGTGTGAGAAAAGAAAACAAAAGAAATGTTTTCTCCAAAGGTAGGAAGAATTTCAGCAAGATTATTTACAAAGTCAAGTGACTGTCTGGATTCAAATTAATATTAAATAACGATGAATTAGTCAGCCCTAGAGATTTATTAAAAACTGATTTTATTAAACCGATTGACGAAGAAAAAGATATGAAAGAGCAAACAAAAGAAATTATTAAAGAGAAAAATACTAAAGAACTGCTAAAGCGGGAGGAAATAGAACAGGAAAATATAAGAACTAGTAAGAGGGAACGAAAGGAGAAAGTAATAATGAATCTGTAATTGGTGGCACTATAGACTGCTAAATGAGGGTCCGCACACACAAGTGGCACCGCCACGTTGTGAAGATCTGCTCACAATGTTATCATGCAGTTTTTTCTGAGAGGATGCGAAAACATATAAATGATTTTTGTATTTTCGCAGGTGATCCGGCACCGGCACAACGTGTGTTGGCGAAAATCCGCCTTTGTCCACCATTACGTTACGGTAACGGTGGGCAGGCGGGAATTTAATGATGAGCAGGCCTTCCGCTAAGGCGGAGGAAGCGCGCGGGCGCGGGCTGAAGCTATAGAAAGCTAAGTCAGCTAAGAGGCGAGAGCGAGTCCTAACTAGAGTTTGAATGGAGCGAGGCGAAAGGAGCGGCGAGGAGGACGCGCCCGCATAACGAGGAAGCGCTGAAGCAGGCCGCTAGAGAGAAAGGGAAGTAGAACTGAAAATAGTAGTCAGTGGAGAGCTGGTGCAAAAGGAAGAGGCAGCGTTGGAAGGAGCTGGCGATGCAGTGCAGAGAGAAGTCGTGCAAACGAGGCTCACAGTCATGGAAGGCGCAGCCGGAAAGAGCCAGCTGCGGAATGAACGCTGAAAACCTTCTCCCGTGCGTGGATCCCGGAAGAGAGGGAGATGTGAGGAGAAGAGTAAGAAGGAAATGACGTGGAAAGAGAAAGCTAGAACGTGAAAGGAAAAGAAAGAAAAATCGCTGTGTGCCTGTCGTCGAAGAGCTGGGGAGCCCACTGCAGAGAAATCGAGCGGATACGTTTCCCCCTTGCTCGTCTGCCGGCCCACACCCTGATTCGATGCCCTGAGCCTTTATTTTGGACAACTTTAACAATTTTTTTTTAAATATTTTATAAAAAATTTCTAACAAGATAAGTGTGCTATAGTAATACCTATAGTAGTAGTAAAATTTATTGATTTTGATGCTTTATTGATTATCAACAGGAAGGACAATACATTTTAGGGAGGGGGTTTTTGAGGATACGAAAAAAACGACCCCCTAAAATGTGTATTTATCTACTCATACATACATACATACAATGTACATACATACATACATACATACATAAATACATACATACATATGTACATACATACATATGTCATACATACATACATACATACATG
>WBZZ01002662.1:37500-67500 GCA_019918135.1 Paulinella micropora | reverse complement strand
ACACCATACAAAATTCTAAATTTATCGTTAACTTTCGCGATCGCGAAACTTGAAGTCGCATAACTATATTCCCATCCGTTAGAATCCATATAAGCATCAAAGGCCATACTTACGCTACCATGTCCTAAAATTAACTAATGAAAAAGTGGGATAATCGTCCTCCGACGTAATTGCCTGCATATGCGCACCACCAGTTCGGTCGCCATAATTGCCATACAATTCTAAACCACCAGTCGCACCCATTCCTTTTGTTGATCTACCTGTGATTATTGGTTTCCCATACCATTTGATATTTTAGTTACGAAATCCTTATTCCGCGTTATTGTTTGGTCTCCTGTTAGTTTAACCACTGAGCCATCAAGAACAGAAACATCTACGCCATCAACAAGATTAACATTTGTTATGCTCTGATTTTCCATATTTAATGTTCCCGTCATATTAAGAATTCCATCTAATCTCAGAAAAGGCGATGTTGTGTTTCTCCATTGACCTGTGCTATAAATAAGCAATTGATTGCCATTGGGTGTACCCGTTATTGTTACGTCCGTTGAGTTATCTAATTCAAAGTCGCTTATATAACTTGAAGTTAATGTAGCAAATGAAGTATTGCTCAACCCATCTGTTTTTAATACTTGATTAGCCGTGCCGTCCGCTAATGGTAAATCGTATTCGTTATTAATTGACACATAACCAGTATCAGATATCAACAAAGAGGAGTTATTATTTCGCGATGATATTGTTATAACGTCAGTCCTTGCTTGTATTGAGTTTGCTTCAATATGATCGCCATATAATACTCCATCAATTTCTAAATTCTCATCCACTATGACAGAGCCATAAAAATGATATGTCTATGGATTGCCCAAATGGTTCATAATTTAATAGAATTATTTTATACAAACAAATTTTCAATTTGTGTTATATAGCAAAATCGTGAGCGATTTTTTATACATCGTAGAATATATAGTTTAAAAAAATATGAATATATTCGGCCGATCGCAAGAACAGCAGTCAATAGATACTAAAACTATTGCCGTTACTGCTACTCCAACATTGACGAGAAACATTCAAAATGCTTACGTTGGTCTTGACCTTAGGTCGTGGATGGAAAGTCGCACATTCACCACACTTTGCACGGGCGGATATGGTAGCAAAACAATATCTAATTTAGGATATGGTTATTTCATTAAAGTTGCTTTTCGCGGGTCTTTGAATTTGCCTGCTCCAACCGGAATAGGAACTTTCCAGTTCTGGTTTCATAAAACGGACGGAACAAATGTTGATGACTTTTACAGCGAAGTGCTAAATTATACAACCGCCATTGAGTATAAGTCTTTTGATTGTATATGGCTAATTCAAAGATTTGGAGTTCAAATGAAAATGATATGGTTAATGACTTGTCCAAATCCCGCGGACACCACCAGTAATACAACAATACGAATTGTAGGTAATACAACCAATCAGGTTTTATTGACACATATGCAACAGATGCTCCAATAACATTGGAAGTATATTATAAAACAGCATCTGTGGATTATGTGTCCTTTAAACCATCATATTTTAATATTGATGTTATGAGAGACATAGCACTGACCGCAGATTACA
Organism: Paulinella micropora; assembly: GCA_019918135.1. NCBI lineage: Eukaryota > Cercozoa > Imbricatea > Euglyphida > Paulinellidae > Paulinella > Paulinella micropora. The sequence goes on along the minus strand of WBZZ01002662.1, from coordinate 65,895 downwards.
TATGAAACCTGTCATACATGTCTTTTAGTGTTGTTAGTTTGCCCTCGTGTTGAGATAAGACATCGCGGAAAAATATCTTATAATCTAACTTACCATATTTAAGAATAGGGCGTTGGTCTGGTGGTATGTGCGCATATCTACTCTCGTGCCATTTCTTCATATCCTCCTGCGTTGTCGTGCGGTCTTCCACTTTCATATACAAGAAGTTAAAAGGGTCTTTTGATACTTTCAAATGTGCCGTTATTATTTCATAGCAACTATATCCGTTCTCGGGCGGATTTCGCTTTGCTTTAATCGGTGTTTTCTTTTCCTTCGTTGGTGCGGTTTCCTCTTTTGCTTCTAAAACAGGCACTTATTTTTTTGCTAATTCTTCTCCTACATTAGCCTTGATTTCTGTGATACCAGTCTCCTTCAAATCACTTTCTTTAAAGGGTGTATTTCTTCTGTTGTTGGTTCATTATCAAAGAGTTTTTTCATCATATCGGAAGAAGGCAACAAAACTTCAACATTATCACTCTTCTCATTAACTTCTTGATTTTGTTCGGGTCGGTATTTTTCATAAAATGCGACGATATCAGGTTTAAGTGATTTGCTTATTGGCAGTTTTATATCGCTACTTAAATGGGTCCATTTTTCTATTTGGCTCAGATAATCTTTTTTGGTTGACATGTTATATATAAGCATAACAAAAAAAATCAGTTTTGTATTATTTATTCATCATCATCATTGTCGTCGTCAAAAGTCCATTCGTTATCACCATAAATAACCTTCCATTGATTTTTACATTCTTCTAAGGTTGGTAAATCTACATATCTAACTCTTATAGCTTCTTCCATTGTCTTCTTCTTTTCTACCACATCTGGCATCAGTTTTCTTAAATTAGTCCAGAAACTGACCCGTGAAGTGTGCGGATCATTCGCATTGGCTTTATACACATCATACAATGCTTCTTTTGAAACTTCTTTACCAAAATGAATTTCCGGTAATTGGTTTGTAATATATCCTAAGTTTAAACAATCCAACCACCACTTTCTTAATTTTGAAAGGGATTTCACTTTTTGTTCTCGCAGTCCCTTTGTAATGATTGTTTCGCGATCGTTAAAATCGCTGAGGTCTCTTTCAAGAAGAAAATTCGCCAGTCGTTGCCTGTCAATAGATCTAATATCTGTAATTACTTTTCTTTTCTCGTCTGGTTTCATAAGTGCCAGTTTGTCGGAAACTTCAAGGACTAACCATCGTTGCTCGGTGGTTCCCGCTGGCACTACCCATTCTTCGTTTGAAGCAAGGACCAAGAATAACATATTTTCTAATGTTAGATTTGGTAAATATTTTTGTTTAAGGGTGAGTGTATTTTCTGATACAAGTTTCTTATTTGTCCCCGCTCGTTCTTTATCACCACCCCAAACCATTTCGTCCATAAATACTACAATTGCTTTTGCTAGTTGGGCATTGAAATCACCTAATATTTCTTTTACATCGGACGGCTGGAAGTAATAATCGGCACCTATTATGTCTTTGAATATTTCAAGAATAATACCCTTACCTGCTCGTTCAGTGCTCGTTAAAACTAATGATAAATGTAGTTTTTGCCACGGCTTTTGGTAAATGCTCGCGAACATATCAAGCACCTTTATATATATGTCTTGTCTTCCCCCACACTATCTGTTTAAGATATGTTGAAAGAATGCTTCATTTTTTTCTTCTTCTGCCGTGAATGATTTCACGTCTTCTAATGTGTCCGCTGGAATTTCAAAACCCTTAAACAAGTTATAAAACCCTTGTTTGTCGTTATCAAAGTATGCCTTAGGATCAAAGATTACGTCATTCACTTCTCGTCTTTTCGGGTGTGTGTTCCACATTTTGTACAAATCAACGACATTAAATGTGGCTGGGTTCTTGCCTAGTGCTATCCAGTCCTCCTTTGATAAGTTAGTCTTTGCTCTCTTGTTTTTGAAGAATGATTCCATCGCTGATTCCGTCTTGTCGCGGAACACCTGCTTACTTTTGGAATCAACATATTCTTCAATTATGGTTGGTTTTGCTAAGTTAGCAAAAGTGTATGATTTATTCATCCAAGCCAAAGCAGTATCTATCAACTCTGTGAATTTTTCCAAATTATTACATTCGTCGGCAAGTCGTCGTAAATCTTCAATCGTGTTGATATTACGGACGACGGGGGGCGATAGTTCGTGAATTTTTATACCTTGCCCTCGCAATTACTATCGTGGCAGTAGAAATACAATCCGTCTCTTCTCCATACTACATAGCAATTGTCGCTGTTATTTTCTTCTCCATTTATGATACATATTCGTGTCCCTATGGTTTCTACAATAAACATTCTCTGCTTTTTTTTCAACAATTTCTACATTTGATATTTTGCTGAGTATGATTTCGTATATTTCTTCCAATGTGATGTGTTGATATCGTTTCAAAGTTGTATATTCGGGAATTTTGATGTTGTAAAATGTATCATCATCGGGTCGCATAATCAAATAATCTTCTATTTCTACATCTTGAAGCAGTTTCAAGTTGTTTGTTTTTGGTGTGTATGAATACGGAAGCAAAACGCGATCGCTACCATCTTTATGAGAATAGATAGTGCGGAAAGCCCTGTTTTTGTTATAAACAGAAATATCAAGTATGGTTCGCAACTCAATATTCTTGTCGGCCCCTTCAAACATGAAACAGAGGTCGGGGTAATCTTTTTCAATTACCACTTCCACATATTTCCAGAACTCTTTTTGGGTTTCGCAGTTTTGAAACACCAAGCCATTATCGTAAGAAAAATGGCACGCATTTTACAATTCTTGCTCGATCCAAGTATCTTGCTTTTTTAGGATTATACTTCAAGCCTACATTAGCAAATACATTTTCCATAAGTGTGTTCCATCGCTCATACATTTTTTCTCGTGAGATTGATAATGCATCGCCATCAATGTCGGCAAACATTCGCTGGGGTTTGTTTTCCATTAATACTTCATAGTATTGTCTTTGTTCCTCTGGCGTTTTTTCAATCAATGCCACGAAATCCTCTTGAAATGGCATAGTGGTGAATTGCTTGTTCCCCCACTTGATAAGGACTGCATCCTGCGGTTTATCTCTCAGTGCTTCTTCTTGTTTCCAATACCATTGCTCGTTGGTCAGTGTCGGTGCGGCCATCTTATATAGTCGCTCGGATCTTTTTATAAAAATAAATTAATTATTCTATATATCCGTATATCCGTATATAGCACTATACTTAATAGGTAATTATAATTTTTTATATATCTTTATACAAAAAAAAATATTTATTAATCATCACATATTATCTTAGCCAAAAGGGTTTATCGTTTGTTCCACTTCTAATCTTATCCAAGCAATCGCATGGGTCAAATCCTCTAAAAGCATTACAAAGAGCACACCGATAAAATTTCTTTTTCATACAAGATTTATGATAATACTTGTCTGTTTGGATATTTATCAACAATCTTTTTTGGAATTGCCCTATTGCTATTACAATAGCAACAGAATTTAATGTTTGGATTGTCAAGGGTGCGAATAAGCAATGATAGGTCTGCATTCATTTGGCTGTTCTTAAATCGCTTGATACATTCAGATCCCAGCACCATTTCGTTTCCGTTTTTTACATTTTTTATAATGTAATTCTTTGTAATCTCGTGTGAGCAACAACAATATTGTTCTTCCCCGTTTTCTATACTTTCCACAAGTTCCAGTCGTTCGTGTTCCACTTTCCATCGGGGGACATAAATGAAACTGCATTGACTAGATTTAGGAAATAATTTCCACTTACATAATCCAAATGAAGTCTTAGGTCGTCGTATGTCCAATACGATCGGCTGTGAGAGGTGTCCATGGTTTATATAATAGTATATATATTTTTATGAGAATATATAAAATAAATTATATATTGTTTAACATATTATTACGAAAAGCCCTTAATTCAAGTAATTCCGCTTTTTGTTTTTCATATTTCTCCTTCCGCAATAATTTTATCCTATCGTGGTTCTTGTAATAGTATGCCTTCGCGTTCGCCCTATTCTTGTCGGGATGAGCTCTTAAAAATGCTTTCGCCCTTTCCCTTCTCCGTTGAACTACTTCTTCCTTAGTGAATTGAGGTGTCCTCTGCATTATGTCCCTTATATATAATTATATTATTTTAATTATTTTAAATTAAAAATCCATATTACCCCCGATATGTCCCTAAATGTTGTTAAAACCACTCGGCCAGTTGTTGTTAATAGTAGCAGTCTGAGAGAGACAAACCCGTGTTAGTAATAATGAAGGCCGAATTGACCGAGGCCAATACCCGCGGGCGGAAAATTATTTTTCCTTATTGTATAAAAACGGGAGACGACAAAAAAGTTTCATTTCTTAATAAAAGGTCGGACAACTTGGACAAATTAAAATATAGATAGTGCTTCTCTGTCAATGGCTGATGCAAATCTGCACATGCGCCTCCATCGTCTCACCCGTGAGGGGAGTACGAAGAATTGACGATAGGCTCTAATGACACCGCCGCAAGGGCAGTTCCAACACTTCCAGACGGACCGGTATGTTCAATGAAAATACTGGCACCGACGGGAATCGAACTGGCGACAGGGCCCAGATGGTAGAACTTGACCACTGGGCTATCACGGTGTCCAATAAAATATAGATAATAGTAAGAAGAATAATATAATAAATACCGAAATTTAATAACTAAAAAGTGTCCAACCTTATAAAAAATCGCTTGGCAGTGGCCAACCTTGGGGTTGGACACCAATAGGAGAAGACAATCTCTCTCGCCTGCTCTTATATTCAATCATTGAATTATGTATTAAGCATATACTATTCATCGTATATATAATGAGTTCTACCATAGAGGAAATAAAGGCTGTGCCACGGTTTAGTCTCCCTGATCCAAGGAGGCAACGATATAGGGAAAAATATGTGGAAAACAATAAGGAGAAAATTAAAGAACAACAGAGGAAATATAGAGAAGCAAATAAAGATAAGATAAATAAACAACGAAGGGAATATTATAAGAAAAATAGAGATAAGATCCAAGAGCAACAGAAGAAATACAGAGAAATTAATAAAGTAGTATTGGATAAATACAAAGAGGAATATCTCAAGCAGATAGAGAAAGAGAAGCAGAAAGAAACAATTACAAATATTGAATATTTGAAATCCCTTCAATTCTGATTGTGTTGGTGAAACTTTTTTTTTCCCCTTACTCGTGTGGCTATCGCCTCCTCCCCCATTGAACTTTTAAGATCCCTCCAATTTTGACCATATCAGCAAAAAAATGGACCAATATCGGCAACACCGCAGACGAGAAAGGTGAGGCGAAAAAGCACACTGCCAAAATTCTGACTTGCGGGGTTTTGGACAACTTCTGTTTTCAGTGCGGGCACTTGGACAACTTTTCGCAGTAAGAGAGATTTTAATGAAATTGTTGTTTTGAACTTAGAGAGAATAGGTGGAGGAAACTAAATAACTGCACTGAAAAAGTGTGCCGAAGTGGCCCCCTATACTACATGATCATTTATGTGTTGCGGACCTGTCTATTCGTATATCAAATACAAGCACAGAAAAGATGAAAAAACACACCTATGTTTTACAAAAACACACCTATGTTTTTACTAAAATACGACAAACTAAGCACACTAAAAGAGATTTAGTCAAAATGACGACAAAAACCATATAAATGAAATTTATATATATTTTATGATAATAAAATATCGTTTTTGTCGTCATTTTGACTAAATCTCTTTTAGTGTGCTTAGTTTGTCGTATTTTAGTAAAAACATAGGTGTGTTTTTGTAAAACATAGGTGTGTTTTTGTAAAACATAGGTGTGTTTTTTCATCTTTTCTGTGCTTGTATTTGATATACGAATAGACAGGTCCGCAACACATAAATATATATATATATATATGATCATTTATGTATTCGCGACTTGTCCAACCGCAAAGTATTAAACAAGCCTTAAAAAAATGAAAAACCAACATTAGACATATAGAAAACATACATAGAAAACAAAAAAGTGTCAAATGTTTAACGTAAAATTTTCTAACTGAGCACATTAAGAGAGATTTTGACGAATGGACACATAAACCATATACACGCAGTTTATATATATTTTTATTTCATAAAAATATATATAAACTGCGTGTATATGGTTTATGTGTCCATTCGTCAAAATCTCTCTTAATGTGCTCAGTTAGAAAATTTTACGTTAAACATTTGACACTTTTTTGTTTTCTATGTATGTTTTCTATATGTCTAATGTTGGTTTTTGATTTTTTTAAGGCTTGTTTAATACTTTGCGGTTGGACAAGTCGCGAATACATAAATGATCACACCGCAAAAATGGGGGGAAGGGGGGGCGGACACTCACGAAGTGAGTGGCGGGGGGGTTGGGGGGGGCTACACACAAAAGTTTGCTTTTTTGCTTTTTCTCCTTGGACGATCGGCAAAAGTGCTCCCGTCGCCCAAAAATTGGTGGCACCGGTTCAGTCATAACGATATTATCTTATTGATTTATAAATTAAGGCCTTACAAATGTTATATAAAAGATGGCGGAGGAAATCAAACACGAGAAGTGCGGTAGGTGTAGATGTTGGAGACTACCTGCGCAATTCTTGAATGACAAGGGGCGGAGGTTGAAGACTTGTGAAAATTGTAGAATAAAAGGTAGAGCGGAGAGGGCTAGGTATAAATGCGAACATAATAAAGAAAAATACTCTTGTAATTACTGCGGTTCGAGGTACATGTGCGAACATAACAGAAATAAATACTATTGCAAGGACTGCGGGGTGGGAGGCAGAAACGCCAATGTAAGGAGTGCGGTGAGGTAAGACAGATTACAGCGGAATAAGGCTTGCTAGGTATCCTTAAAATTCGGGGTAAGGTGCTTATTTTTTTCATTTTTTTATAAGATACTCATTTTATTGTTTCATTTTTTTTCTCAAAAACGTGAAAAAGTTTTGAAAATGTCAAAAAATTTTAATTTTTTTCATGTTTTGGAGGCTAAGTTTTCAATCGGTTTATTACCCGTGATGAATAGGAGAGCTTATTTTGCTGTTTTTGTAAATCAAGGGTACTTATGGAAACAAGGATTCGCCAACTCATAAGGACTTAAACAATAGGTGTAGGGGGCTTATTTCGTTAAAACGTCTTCATTTAAACTATCGGGGGGTGGTAGTCCTTGTTCTCAGTTTCAACATTACCCCCCTCGGCCAAATGGTATTATGGACAATAAAGGGGGGGGGGGGGGTCGGCCAACTTCTCTGAAAACAGGGGACTAAAACAGGGGACGTCCACAAGGACATAGTTAAACTCAGTCAAATGGGGCTAAATCCTCTTTTATATACCCTCTTTTTATAATAATAATGTTAATAATAATAATAAGGAAGTAAGGATGGGGCGTGTGGTAATATGGGCGGAGTTAGAATTACAATAAAATACCGCTTCTAGGGTGTCCTTGTGGTTTTCGGGGACTCTAAAAAAAATGTTAAGGACTTTAAGGACGGGGCAAAAAGAAGCAGTGATTTGTGCTCTGAGACATAACCGCGGGGCAAACCATACGGGAAGCGTCGGCAAAGCGGAATTGACGGGGGAGTTAATTTGAAGTTTAAAGGTATGTAATGTAATATATAAGACCACGACAATGTCGGATATTATAGCGAGATTGCCGTATGATTTACAAGAATATATAAAAGCCTTTTTGTTTAATAGTGATTTACTAACAGACGATTACGAATTATGCGACAACTGCGGGCTTACTTTATCATTTGTAGAAAGTCCAATAATTCACGCTCAGAATATGGAGTGGTATTTTAATTACTATTGTTTTTGCTCTAGAGAATGTGTCAGCGAATATTTTGAGTTAGAAAAAAATAGACTTGTCTGATATATACCAGCCGATGTGGAGCGAAGACGACAAAAAGTTTGTTAGGCAGTTAAGAGTTGCTACTACCGAAAGTAAAATTTATGAAGTGGTGTCCAACTTCTACGATAGTGAATTAAAACCAAGTATCGCTTTTCATAATTCTATTATATCTTTATTTAGCACGACTACGAGTGATGAAGAAGTGCTTGAAGCATTAAAAGTAATATATCCGAAATATGCTATCGTGTATCCAAATTTGAATAGTAGAAGGCAAAGACTTTCTGAGGTGAGAAAGAAAGCAATAGAGCCTTACCAAAGCGAAAAAGTATATGAAATGAGCAAACTGGATAAGTATTTTAATCTTAATGAAGACGAGCGAATTGATATCGTTGAGGGATATAAGAAAGATGTCAAAGCCAAAAATGAACAAAAAATACAAATTGATGTCCGTGATGTAATGGCTAAAATGAATGATATGATATTAAGTAATGACCCTTATCTGAAACTACTTGCTTTGATGATAGCAATTGGAGCAAGGCCTGTGGAAATATTTGACAAAAACACATATGAATTAATACCAGATAAACCGAGTTGGTTGCGAGTGAATAACCTAGCGAAAAAGAGAGAAGGACAAAAAAAGAATTGGACTGAGAGGCCTGTTGTCCTTTTTACTCCCCAGTTTGTAATAGAACAAGTAAATTCAATACGAAATCATTTCAAAAAGAAAAAATCAGTCATTATCAACAGCGAAGGGGTGCTTGATAAGCAAAAGAACAATGAACTAAACAAAAGAATTATTAAAATCTTTCCTTGACTATCGGAATACACACAGAAGAGTAGTATGTTGCGAAAACTATATGCTAGTTTGTCGTATAGTAATTTCGCCAATCCGAAATAAGAGAATTTTAATACGTGGGTTTCAAATGTGTTGGGGCACGGCGATATGCTCACTAGTTTTAGTTATAGTTGGGTTAATGTGGCCGACCCTGAAGAAATTAAGGCAGAAGGAATTAAAACAGAACTGGAGGAGTTGAGACGCAAAATAGATTTATATTTGAATTTAAATAATACTAATGAAATTAAAAGTGAGAACAACGCGGAAGAATGTAGTTATATACCATTAGGTAAAAGCGCTAGTAGAGAGGATAAGTATAAATTGCTTGAGCAGATTTACAATGATAACCCTAATATTACAAATACTAAACTGAGAAAATTAAGCGGGATTGGAGCCGTTATTGTCAATACGTTTATTAAAGAGAAGAGGGGCGAAGCGACGAAGAGCGACAGCGAAGAGAGTAAAGCGACGAAGAGCGAAGCAAAAAAAGAAGAGGAAACAAAAGCACCATTAAGAAGAAGTACGAGAAATAAAAAGAATGCTAATACTTAACAACGATTAAAGGCGGGTCGTGATATCTCGCCCTAATATTAGACTCTCTTCTATAGCAATTAATGGAACAAATCGTGAAAAACTGAACACCATCTACATTATCAATATCAACTGCTATAATAGGAGGGTGCGACTGGAATGTGCGAGACAAGCCACATATATTACAAAATTCTTTTTTATAATCAATCTTGGACGCGTCCAAGATATGGGACATCTCTGAATAAACAAATGTCCTTATATGTCCAACTATATCACTCGGCAATTCACGTATTATTATGCTCATCTTATATTATAAAGTCTATTTTTGAAAAAAAAAAGACTTACATATATACAATGAATTTATTCGGGAAGAGTGCGGATACATCACCATCATCATCAACAACTGGCAACATAATAAAAGACGCGCTACCAACAACGGCCTTCGGAGAATTGCGAACGGCCACTTTGTCGCCAGTATTACAAAATGTCTTCACATATGGTATTGATACACGTTTCTTTGACAAAACAGAAACAAACGGCGGGGTGGTATCGTCTGCTAATTTAATGGCGGTTTTAACGACATCGGCCTCTGGTAATTCAACTGCGCAGATTACGACTATTGAAAGAGCAAAATATAGAAGTGGTATGGGATTGGTTGCTAGATTTTCGGCTATATTTCCATCATCCATCGTAGCAGACACTTTTAATTGCGATATTGGCATAGGCACACCAGCAGACAATTTGTGTTTTAGGCAATCAAATTTGGGAATGTCCGTTGTCAGAACTGCGGGAAGCGTGGAAAATGTAGTTAAACAATATGCTTGGAATGTTGATAAATGTAATGATACTGGGAGTTTTCCAACGCTTGATTTTACTAAATTGAACGTGTTTGAAATAGTCCTCCAGTATCTGGGTGGCGGTCAGATTACATTCAAAGTTGAAAACCCGCGAACTGGCCGAATGGAAACAATCCACGCAATACAATACGCTTCAACTGCTACCACTCCATCATTGGATCAGGCGGCGTTTGCTGTTTATGCGAAGGCGTATTCGTCAAGCCTTCAATCCGTTGTAATGAAAACGGCGAGTATGTTTTTGGCAGTTGAGGGAAATATTGATAGGACTATTGCTATAACCAATTCGTATGACAATGTCAAAACTATAGGAGCAACTGGGAACGTCATATTTACCATTAGAAACCGCGCCACATTTAACAGCAAAACGAATTACAACATAATCTACTTTGAGAATTTGTGTATCAGCAATTCAGATACTAAAACATGTATCGCGAGAATTATTCTTAATACCACATTAGGGGGTCGCCTTCTTACTCTAATTACGATACCGCCACATCATTGGCCGAAGTAGATACAGCGGGGACAACAAGAACGGGTGGAAGCGTGATATTTACTTATGTATTGTCTGCTGGCTCATCCATATATATTGATTTGTCCCAATATAATATCAAGATAGGGTCAGGTAAGACATTTACTATATCCGCACAAATTACGAGCGGTGGAACGGCGAGCATTTACGCTTCATTGAACTGGATTGAAGATCAGATTTAAACAAAAAAAGAAGGATATTATATCATAGAATACGTTATCTATACATAATGTATAGTTTGTATTTGCGCGTCAACTTTCTTTTGTATCTCTACAGCCATTTTTTAATGTATTCAACCCCCCTGTCTTTGATTAACTTTTCTGTTATACGTGCGTGATTTCTCTTCAAATATATGTAGAATTTGTCAATATTGACACCGCAGGGGATTGGCTCTTTATGTTGCTGTCGTCGCCGTGAATTAATAGTTTGTATCAAGGTAAACAACACATTTAACCTTTTTATAAATGTCATTATATTAATTTGTTTATATTCCAAATGTGGCTAAACCAATTGGATTCTTTTTATAATAATATAATCTGCCACATCTTTTTTGTGTTTCTTTATTTTTTTTAATAATATTCTTTCTGGTGTTGCGCTAGATATTCCTTATTTTCTTGATAATACTCTTTCATTTTTTGCGCTATACGATCTTTGTTTGCTTCTCTATATCCTTTCCTTTGTTGTGCTATACGAACTTTATTTTCTTCACGCCAATCCTTTATATTTCTACCCGCTACACATCTATTCACACAATTTTCTGTAATCCTAATTATTTCGCCTTCTCGTTTATCCAATTGCATCTTATTGTCGCATGGATATTCTTCAATTAATTCAACATACGCATCATCGTATTTAACTATTTCAAAAGAAGTTATATAATTACCTTTTCCATTCATCCATTTTTTATAATCTATTTTATGTGCATACAATCGCTTATACAATGGTTGAATAGTTGAACCGATATAGACTTGATCAGTTTGATGTGACCTAATACTATATATTTTTCCTTGCTTGTAGTCTGGCATTATCGTTTTTTATCTTTACATATATGTTATCATACCTTTAAGATATAATTAAAAAATAAATGTGTTTGTTGCTTGTTTTATTACGCATGATACGCCTTCAAGAGAATACTAACCTCGAAGTTCAATGGACATTCAAGCACATTGCCACTCGCATTTCTAATGACGATGTCAATGGATCGTAAGGATTTGGTACTATTAAACGGGACGTAATCTGCGATGTCATTAGAACTCTCAAAATAGCACTGGACTCCATAGGGTTTATCTAAATTACATTTACCAACGACAGAGAAATTACCATTTGCTTCAACTAAACCAGACTGATTTAAAGCACGGCTATGGACATAAACGGCCGTTTCACCGATTAGATTGACTATAGACTGCATGGTGCTACTCGCCGCCGCCGAGATATCAGCAGTTAGTCCTATCTTATCGCTAATCGTGCTATTATCATAATCAAAAGCATACGTATCACCAGTGAAAGCGAAATTCAATTTATTAACGGAGTTCAAAGTTATAACTACGGAGTTGGGGGTAATTGCTGAATTAATCGCAGTTTGAAGAGCGGTAATAAATGTATCAATGGTGTATTGATTTGCTGTTACGATTGCCGTTTTTGTAGCCGATCCAGTTGTTTTAATCAATGTGAGAGTGTTGGCATAACTCGGTATGTTTGGGAAAACGTTTGGGATAGAGATACTTTTAACGACATAAGCACTGATTATATCAATATTACGGCCAGTTGCTGGTAAATCAACGACGAACCGGCCATTGTGAGTAGAAGCGGATTTTGATTCTGTTTTATCGCTTGAGGAGACACGAAGGAGGAAATTTTTGCGGGTGCGCTTTTCGTCTTCAAGATTGCTTATCGTAAATGACATTGCTTATATTATGTATTTGGATTTTAATATAAAATCTAAATGATATATTATTCTAATTTTTAATTTTTTTTATTGTTTGACCACGGCACGAGATGGATAGATAGCCGCGACTTTAACATATTTCAACCAAGCAGTGATGGCGCGAGTAACATTATAATCGGCCGCATAACGAAGAGTGACTTCCGCAGTTCGTGAGTTATTAACCGCAATCCCAGATGCTCCAATGTGGGGCGACTGATTAAGAGTTTGAATAATGGTAGCAAATCCTCCGTTATTGTCTGCGTAAGTAGAACCACTGGGAGCATAAAATTTGCGAAAGTTTTCAAGAGAAACAGATGACGACATGTAAGCATCACGAATGCCCATATTCGCTTGAAGATTGTTAATATACAATTCGGCACATCCGCGTTGAACGGCAGCCAGACTATCGGTGCTTCCTCCGATTTCCATCTTCTGTTGCGGAGCATACCAATCACCAATACGGCACTGATACTGCTTATAAGGCATTTGAGCAGTTCCAAGGTTATCAATACTAGCATGGTCAGCGAGCACGTTTTGCGTGACGATATACAAGCACTGAGCGCGAGCAACGGCCTTATTCACTTGAAGATTGAAATCATCCGATGTCCCCGGGTTCGCCTTTTGGTTGTAATATGTTTCATAAGTGTATGGGAGCCCATCTTTACTTCCCATCTGCTCCATAACATTTCTCTGGACACTGGGGGCGAGAGAGAATGTCTCCAACATTACAACTGGATTTGATGTGGTGAAAGTCAAAGCGGAACCATCAAACTCATCGGGAACCCCACCAGTGGCAGATCCAATAATTGTCAATGCTTCCTGAGGTGGAGCAAATGTCAAACGAAGCCTCATACCACTAATCAGAGAGGGCGGAATGAGAGTTTCTTCATTAAACACTCCTGAAAAGTAATGGAGAGGAATACAAACTCTCAAATATTGGCCAGTGCCAACGGCCGTAGGAGTATTAATGGCAAAATTAGTAACTGAAGGGTCAGTAATATTAGCATTAACTTCAACATTTTCTCTCTGCCCCGCCATCTGTGCCTGCCTGCGATAATCAAAAGGATAATGCCACGGGAGAATATTTCTCACCAATTTATTCAAATCTTCAATTCGTTCAAGTTCGCTACCATCCTTGCTTTCCAACAAAAATCTTTCAAAAATAGCGGTTGCTGGTGTGTTTTGAAAACCAATAGCGCAATCGTTATTTGCTTTAGTATCAGCACCATCTGCTTTAATGTCAAACGACAAATATCAATTCTTTCCATAAACAAAATCAGTGCTTGCTTGTAATGTAAAAATCATTTCAGTTCCCGACGCACTGCTGTAAGTCTGCTGGTCGGCGAAGTTCTTCTTAAAAATACTTCCCTGTTCAGAGAGCGCCAGACTTGCTGGAAACTCATATCTGAGGTTGTTGAGGGTCATCAACTCCTCAGTAACTTCAATCTCCTTTTTTTCCATTTTTGTGTGTGGGTGTGAGGTGATAAAATTCACGATGCTACTATACTAAAAAAATAATAATAGAAATTAAAAATAATTATTTGTTCACCTGAAACGGATTGTTTAATAAAATCAACTGATTTTTGTATATTGTCAAGTCTTGCGTCTTGTGGTGAAGTCAATTGAAACTCTCTTGCCTCAGCATTCTCAACTGCTTTCTTTAAATAAGCCAAACTGCTAACAGCAGTGTCCAAATCAACAACATCCGCATTTTCTTTTTTATCAGAAATGTCTGTTAATGTGTTTTGAAGAGTGTTCTTCTCATACGGGACAAGATCGCCAAATTCGGTCAGTGGCTGATTAACTAACGGGGCGCCATGACTACTCCACAATTCAAACTGGTTTAGTTGAAACCCATCACTTTTCGGTCGGTTTGCTTCATTTATCTTCTTAATAAAGTCAATTGGCAAACGTTTTGAAGCACTGGAGTTTTTAATCATAATAAAAATGCGAATATATAAATATCCGCATAATATATTATTTTATCAATTACCATTAATTATTTTTTTCATAATCTGTAAATTCTTGTGCGTAATTCTTTCCTCTTTCATTTTCTTTAAATCCGCTATGGCTTGATTTACATTAACGTCATTGGTTTCAGTAACCTCCTTAGGTGGTGGTGGAGTTTCTTTAGAAGCATCTTCCATTGCTTCTATCTTACTTGCGGGTGTTGTGGTAGTGTGTTTCGGCACAGCAACAGGAGTGGGATTGACAGATTTGGGTAAGGATTGTTCAATCTTAAGTGCTGGAGACATCTCAATAGGTTTGGCATTTGGTTTAGGCAATGAAGTTTTTGCGGTTTCTATGTCTGGTATTTTTCTTTTCAATGCTTCATCTGGCATTTGGTCTAGTTGCTGTTCATTGGTCTTACTCCTCTTGCTTACTTTTGGTTTTAATTGACACTTAATCTTGCCACTCTTAATATCCGCTTCTATCGTCTTTACTGCTAAGTATTCGGGCGATCCCTTACGAATTGTTACGAATTTTCCTTGCGCATTTTGTTTATACCAAATAGCGATTGCTTGTTGATAGCAAGTCTTGTATAATTTAGTTGATTCCGTCATGTTATATATTATGGCGAAAAAAAAACCATTTAATTTAATTTTTTTACAGGTTTGTCATATCTCTATCCTTATTTAATCGTAATATAGTAGAGAAATTCTTTCTAAACTGGGTTGTTCTATCACTAGCCGTATTATTAATTGCTAGAAATGAATAAGGTTCTGCCGTAGCATACTTAACCATATTGTAAAATTCTTTTTTGGTGAGAAAAGGGCTT
Source organism: Paulinella micropora (assembly GCA_019918135.1). Taxonomy (NCBI): domain Eukaryota; phylum Cercozoa; class Imbricatea; order Euglyphida; family Paulinellidae; genus Paulinella; species Paulinella micropora. The sequence goes on along the minus strand of WBZZ01002662.1, from coordinate 50,565 downwards.
TCGTATTCATCTGCCAGTCTGTCAAGTTCGCTCCGCCTTACTCCATTAAAAATAATCATCCAATGGCAATTAATTCTTATTCTTCGCGGGAGTTGTGTATAACTCTGAGTTGCTACCCAGACTGACACTTTAGCATGTGTTGAAGCGAAAAACAACTCGGTAAGCACTTCTGATTTGAGAAAAGTTTTACTCTGCGCGATATCATCCAATAACAATAATATCTTTGGTGCCTTCTTAAACCCTTTAGTTTTAATCAATTCTTTTTGTTTAGTTAATATTTCGCGCATTAGTTCTGGGCGGTCTTCTTTGATTATGTCTTCTTTTTTTAACTTGAGAGTGTCTTCTAAAATCGGGCATGGACTTAAGCAAAAGACAACTATTCTATCGTAAAAACCTTTCAACATGTTCTTTTTGGCGAGTAGATTACAAATCATAACTGATTTACCTCCACCAGTGCTGGCGCATATAACCATAGTCCCCATTGCTGGCAATATTCCTTCTTTTTGAATAGGGAGCAATTCAACGCTATCTCTTTGTGTTTTAATTGGTTGTATTTCCAAGTCATTGTGAAATTTGGGCGGTTTTTTGCTATCTAATTCTGTTATTACTGGCCTGTCAATAGTAAATTCCTCGTGTGCTTTTTCTATGTTGGTCTTCTCCAGACTCTGCTTCAAAAGTGTTTTTCGTGGCAACTTGTTTGCTATTAATCCTTTACGTATGGATTTAGGCATCTAAAGTTGATTTAATTTAAATTAACTTATCTTATATTATAAGATATCTTATATTATGGGTTTTGAAAATAGTTTGGATTGTATCTATAATTATCATATTCGGCACCAAAGGGTTGGGGTGGTGAAGCATAATTATAGAAATAAGGAGAGTAAAGACTACCAAAAGCATAATTACTTGGAGGATTGACGAGCGGTTTAAAATCCTTTCTTTCTGGACGAGTTTGGACTTGTCGCGGGATTTCAGCGGGGAAGTTTCTGGTCAGTTTTCGTTTCATTTTTGGAAACGCTCTTTTGTCTTTCATTCTGGTCTGGATGACTGCTCTATTGTATCTATTCAACATAAAGTGATTATTTGTGTTGCCATAACGTGTGTTATCTAGTGATTCAAAATCATTCTTGGTGTCTAGCATGCGATCGCGTCTTAGTTCGTTGCCTTTAATAAGTGGGTTTGTTTGTGAAGTGCCGATACCTCCATTTTGGTCGCTTGGCATTAGAAAACGAATAAGTGCTAACATATCTTCTCTTTCATCGGCGGGAGTTTTACCCATAAGTTTATCAACCAATTTATCAATGCTTCTCATGCTATCAACCATGGCTTGATTTGGTGTTGTTGCTGGATCTGGGTCTTCTTTTAAATCATTCTGTGGCGGTTGAACAGGTTCTTCAACAAATCCGCTTGTTCTTGGCACTAGTGGCACTGGCAATGGTGCGGGTGTTGCTTGCGGTGGTGCGGGTGTTGCTTGCGGTGGTGCTGGCGTTGCTTGCGGTGGATTAGTTTTTTCAACTTGACTATCTTTTAACTCTGACTCTTCTAATTGCTTCATTTGTTCTGGTGTCAATTTACCCCTCACTTCTTCGTAAATTCTCTTATCCAAAATATCATCTGCATCTGCTACGTCTGATATACTAGCACCTTGACCTAGTGCTTGTTTGATGGCCTCTTCCCATCCAACTTTTGGATCGTCATAATTAGAAAGTTTAATTTTCTTTCCAGTCTTCGCTCTCAACGATTTAACAAATCCCTTTAAGTGCCTTGTTTGGGCGCCTTTATCATCAAGTATAGTCAAGTTATTGCCCAGTCCGATTAAATCAAAATTGGGTGCTACTACCATATCGTCTGAGTATGCGATCGGGACTTCAACACTAAGATTTATATCTTTTTCTATACTTGGTGGAATATCTTTTATGCTCAATCTATAATCTAAATTATAGATATTATTTATTTTTTCTATAAAATTATTAATTGTAGTTTCATTCGCCAATTGGATAAGAGAATAACCTTTCACGCCATCGGCTTTTTCTTGCGATTTAACCATTTTATTAAATCCATCAACGAGTTCCGCATATTGTTTATTAAATGTAGCAGAGTCAACTACTTATTTACTTTAAATGTCGCATCCTTGTCAAAACTGCCCACATTTTTCATAACCCCAATCATAGACATTAACGTTTTATCTACATCGCCTATAAATCCATTATACTTCGCGTCTGGAGGAGTGGTTTTGAAAGTTTTCCAAAACTTCATTGCGTCCCAAAAAGATACTCCACCACGTACCCTTCCCTGTGCTTCCAAGGCCATTCTAGATATATCCGCTTTTGAAAACCTTGAGTTGTAATTGTCAAAAATACTCTTAGCAACTTCGGCCGTAGCCAATCCATTACTAGTTAGATAATCACTCATATTGGTAATTCTTTCAAAGTATCGTTTATCGGCAAAGTCTTGGACATTCTTGTCGCCAGACGCATACAACAAATCGTGTTCAAAAGCAACTAAGTCCAAAGCATCTGCTGGAAGAATGTAAGGAAACTTACCGCGAGTTCTATCTTCTAATTGAAGACGGCTTTCCACTCGTGTGCCCCCACCATTATAATTACTTCCCTCGGTATGAATTCGTTCTTCTTCCAACTTAATAAGAGCATCTGGCTGAGCAGACCATGCTCTATATATTTCTTTGAGTGCTTTTCCAAGACCGAGAACTGACATAGTCTCTACGCCTGTTTTAAATGCGCCCCACGCATTTAAAGACGCTATTCCAGTGGCTAATCTGTGCGCATATTCTCTTAATACATAATCCCCTAATCTTTGCTGTCCGCTTGCGATTAAAAGAGGATTAGGCGGAGGCAAACCCTCTGGCGCTTCATTTCTCGCTAGTGTTAGCAAAAGGGCATTGAAAGCATCTACTCTTCTTCTTCCAAGTAATCCAACATTCATCGCACGTAGTTGTGGATTGTTGGCAATTAATCTCAATATCTGTCCCCACGCTAGCCTTCGCACACCATATCGCCCAACACCTGTAGCAAGGTTAAGTAATCTATTAAGTCTGGGACTCATAATTATCTCCTGAATACTTCTAATAATAGCATTAACAAATCTTTCTACACTTCGGGGGTCATTACCTATTCGTGGCACAAGCATCTTGTGTTCGTCGCCTATCTGTGCTTCTATTGAAGCATCATCTGGGTGTTTTCTCTCCCACTCTTCTCGGTTTTCTTTCCATTCCTTATAATCCTGCTCCGCTTGCGCTCTATCCTCTCTTCGTATTACGCGAGTTTTGTCCGCTTTGCCTTTATTTTTCATATACGTTAAGCCTTTATCAGTTAATCGTTTTAAGGCTTCTTCTTTATATTCTTGTTTTACCAATTGCGCTATATCACGCTTCATTTGCTGGATATTGTCTTCTATGTGCGCTATATCATATTTATCGGTAGCCATTGCTAATTTTCGCATTTCAATCATTTGTTCGTTCGTGGGGGCAGTTCCGTGTTTTCTTTCAAATTCTTTCATATCAATGCCGTCATCTTGGAGGTGCGCTTTCAGTTCGTCGTAATTCATATTTACATAAATACTTCGCTTATTGTCCAACGCGGTAATTCTATCTTTTAAATCCTCCATAGTATTACCCCCTTTTGTTGAAGCATCCAGTAATCTATCCGCTCTAAGCCTTTCGCGGGCTTGATTATTGATACCTTCATTAACTTGTTCATCCCAATCAGCCTCTTCGTTTGTAAATAAATACCTATATCCGCGTTTAATTTCGTTATAATACACAAAAAATGGTTTTTCGTGTCGTGGCATTTTTTATATCCGCTATTATATATCATGGAAAATAAAAAAGAAAAAAGCAAAGACGAGCAACAACTTGAAGAGTTGGAACGGCTTGGAAAGGAAATTGACCAAATCCGCATCACTCAGAACTTAGTGAATAGAAACCCCAACATTTTTAGAAAACCTGAAAATATCCTTTACCGCTTACCGCTATCAGATAAGCAACGAGAAGCGATTTACAACAATATAATTAAAAAAGCGGGCTAAGTATATAATGTTATTAATATTGATGTTTGTATGCTCCGCTATGTCGCGGACTGCCTGCGACTTTTACTCACGGGTAAGCGAAAAAAAGAATATGAGTTGTGTTTATTGTATTAAAAAAGGAATAGATACAGGGTTTAAGTGTGTTTTCATAAATAATGGAAATAATATGTGTCGTGGTTTTGATGAGGCACTGCCGTTAATGTGTGCTGGCGATAGTTCTTGGTATAAAATTCACTTGTATGAATGCTCATTTCTTTGAAGTAGAAGGAGAAGGTAAAACGATGCCTATTAATAAACTAATCAAACCTACATATACATTAGCCTGCTCGCAAGGTAGATTATGCTGAGCGAGTTTCGCTAGACAAATAGATATGATTGCTATTATAATCATCATTTGAAATAAGTATTTAATCATTCTGCTATCGGTTTTTTTTGTCGTCATACAGCAGTTCCACTCGTTTTCAATTTCGTTTTCAATTTTTTTCTCTTCTGTCTTTAGTTCAATGTCCAAAACACGAGACTTTAACTCGGGTGTTAGTTCGCCATCCGCCATATCAATTATAGGTGGGGGTCTATGAAGTCTAGTTTTATTATTAGCCATTGGTTGGATATACAACGGCTCGTATTTCTGCTAATTGGTTCGCTTGGTCTTGTAATATATTAAGGAAAGTTTTATTTTCTTTTTCTAAATTAATCACTTTTTCTGCCATGTGTTGAAAAGCACTTATTAATATTGGTATGAAGTCTGTATATGTTATGCCTTCAAGGTTGCCTTCTCCATCATCTGCTTTTATTCCGCTTTCTGATACAAATTCTGGAAATATTTTTTTTACTTCGTCCGCAATAAATCCGTGGCCTTTTTTTTCTTTCTTCTCATCTGATTTCCAATAATATGAACAACAATTTATCTTCATTAATTTCTCGCAACAATCTCCACATTCTAATGTTTTAATATCTGATTTTAGCCTTCTGTCCGATGTGTATGTCCAGTTACCATTAAGAGGAACAGAAACATAATTACCAGACGGCTCACCTGAAGAGTTTGAAGTAGTCCAAGCATGTAGAATTCCCTGAGATGCGCAGACTACTCCATAATTTGAATATCCTCCTGATTTCATATATATTTGCGGGTCGTTAGTAGCGGCGGGTCTTTTTCGTATTAATAAATTACCGCTGGATGCTGTTGGGATGACTACCTCTCCCGACGTATTAATGTTCATCGTCTCAGTGTAAGATATATTGTTTCCAACCGCTGTTCCTGAATTATAATAAAAAGCGAGTTTGCCACCTTTTTGAATTAGAAAGTTTGAACCGCTGTGGCTTGATTTCCAGTTCGTGCCGTCAAAATAAGCATCAAAACTTAAATTGACATTGTCGTGCGACCAGTTTAGTTGTTGAAAAACTGGATAGATGTCTGCTGAAGTTATTGCCTGTATGTGTGCTCCTGCGACATTACTCGCCGTCCCGTATATTTCCAATCCTCCAGTTGCTCCCACTCCCTTTGTTGAGTTGCCTATGATTATCGGCTTACCTGATGCTGTTGTTATTTTATCGCTTGTTGCCAATGTCGTTGTTGATATTCCCGCACTCGCGGTTATTAATCCTTTTGTCCATAAAGTCCCATTGAGTCCATTTAACGACATTAGCAATTGCTCAGAGCCATTCTCCCATATAAAACCAGTATCTGAACCAGCATTACATCTAAATCTCATAGCCCATTGAATAAAATCATTTCCTGCGACTGCTGAACCACCTGCTAAACTTCTAGTATTCGTGGCTCCTTGATTAGTTGCCATATAAATACCCCAGCTTGTAGTATCTTTATCATATAAAAATATACCTTGTCCACTACCTCCATCCACTTTATTTTGGATAGATAACTTGCAACCTCCATCGGCTGTTAATAGTCCGCTTGCTGTTAATGTCGTCGTTGATATACCCGCAGTTGCCGTTAATGTAGTTCCTGTTATTGTTCCACCACTCGTTATGTTGTTGCTGTTCATATCCAGTCCTCCATAAAACCGCATACCGCCCGCATTGTTAAAACGGACAATGTCAGACGAAGCACTTTTATTATCCAAAAGTTTTGAAATATAAAGTCCTGCTCCTTTTACATTGTATGCTACATTCGTGAATAGGTAGCCTCTTTGGTTAGCGGTTCCACTTGAATCAGTGTTTAAAGTGTATAAGAAAGACTGCCAATCACCTGTTGTCTGTGAAAAGAATATGTCTCCTCCGTTTTGGTTTAATATCCTCGCCCCATTATATGTTATATTTCCACCATTAGTGATATCCACATTATTAAAATCGGCTTGGCTTAATAAGGTCAGTGCTCTTACATCATTTCTACTTCCATTAAATATCTTAATTCCTGTTATGGTTTGGTCGCCTGTTAGTTTCACATTTTGCCCATCCAATGTGTCCGCATATCCTTTTGTTGCTCCGTCCGTCGCTAATGTCGGAGTTCCAAGGTCTGCTATTTTGCTACTATTACAATCTAGCCCCGAAGCATTTACCCAGCCGACAATCGTCCCGTCAATAATAAAACTTATTTTTTTCGCAGAAATTTCAAAGTTGTAATATGTTGCTGTTTTCATATCCAAACTAGCAATTGACCCGATATTGCTGGTAGAATTGAAAACGATGAATGTTCCTTTTGTTGTCGCATTGATTGAATTTCCAGTTATTTCCACACCACTGCTATATGTCTTAATTCCTGCTATGGTTTGGTTTCCTGTTAGTTTCACATTTTGCCCGTCCAATGTGTCCGCATACCCTTTTGTCGCTCCGTCTGTTGTTGCTGATGGTGTGGCTAAGTTTGTTATTTTGTTGTTATTCAAAGATAGTGTAGTGCCAGTTGCGGTTATAATTACATTATTACCTGAATATAACTCAACATACGAACCCGTTATTTGTATAGGATAATAAATCGCTGTTGCTATTTTTTGTGCGGTAATCATTCCAATATTTGTCGCCGTATCAAAGGCAACACCGATACCATCAAAAGCGGTTGGGGCAGTAGCGCCCCGCACTTCTATTGTTGAAGTAAATTTTTTGTTTCCTGCTATGGTTTGGTCTCCTGTTAGTTTAACGACCGAAGTATCAAGAGCCGAAACATCCACGCCATCAACATTACCAACATTTGTAATAGCAAAACCACCCATATTTAAACTACCCGTCATAGCCGTTGTTCCGTCCTTTGCCAGTTTAGTATCAGTGTAAGCCTTCGTTGAAGCATCGCCGTCATAGAATGGCGCGGGCAATCCGCTGATTGCTGTCGTGCTGTTAAAATTTAAAACATTATTTGTCAATGTCATTCCACCACCTGTTGTTGGAGCAAAAAGTATGGACGAGCCTACAAAAGATAATGGATAGCCCGTTGCTCCACCTGCCTCCGACGAATAGATAGAGCCCATATTATTGTTATAATTAAAGAATAATTTGCCTGTGTTTGATGGATTTGAGTCTTTTACGGCCACATAAGTAGTAAATGTTTTATTTCCTGTTATGGTTTGGTCTCCCGTTAGTTTTACCACCGAAGTATCAAGAGCCGAAACATCAACACCATCAACATTACCGACATTTGTAATAGCAAATCCTCCCATATTTAGCGGTTTCATTGACTTTACTTCCGTATTTGACATAGTGAATATATCGCCTGACCCTCCGCCGAAATAAAATTCCTCACCTCCAAATATAAATGGTTTATATGTGATTGTATCTCTATCAATTGAAGTTAATATACCCGCTTTAACATCGCTGTCATATGCTAATTCTATACACGCCCCAGAAGTTGGTGCCGTATTACCACTCACTCTCAGTCTATTTGTGGAAAATTTTTTTGCTCCTGTTATTGTTTGGTTGCCTGTGAGTTTAACAACAGAAGCATCAAGGGCGGAAACATCAATACCATCAACATTACCGACATTTACTATATTAAAACTTCCCATATTTAAATCTCCTATCATCATAGCAAGACCATCTAATCTAAGAAAGGGTGATACCACATTTCTCCATTGTCCTGTGCTATAAATGAGTAGTTGGTTATTTGTGGGTGTGCCTGTTATGACTACATCCGTTAATTTATCTAATTCAAAGTCGCTTATATAACTTGAAGTCAATGTAGCAAATGACGTGTTGCCTAGCCCATCCGTTTTTAATATTTGATTAGCCGTGCCGTCCGCTATTGGTAAGTCGTATTCGTTATTAATTGACACATAACCAGTATCAGATATCAACAAAGAAGAGTTATTATTTCGCGGCGATATTGTTATGTCGTCCGTCCTTGCTTGGACTGAGTTTGCTTCTATGTGGTCGCCGTATAATACTCCATCAACTTCTATATCCTCGTCTATTATCACAGAGCCGTAATAGTGATATGCCCACGGATTTCCTAAATGGTTCATATTTAAATTCTATTATTTTATAATAAATCTTATAATATAAGATAGATTATATATAGTCTTAAAAAAATGAATATATTTGGCCGTTCGCAAGAGCAACAATCTATTGACACAAAAACAATCGCGGTCGTGGCTACCCCGACATTAACAAGAAACATTCAAAATGCGTATGTTGGTCTTGATATGCGCTCATGGATGACTAGTTCAACATTTACAACTCTATGCACGGGCGGATATGGTAGCAAAACAATATCAAGTTTAGTATTTGGTTATTTCATTAAAGTTGCTTTTCGCGGGTCTTTGAATTTACCCGCTCCGACTGGCATAGCAACATTCCAATTTTGGTTTCATATCACAGATGGCACGAATACATATGATTATTATACCGAAGTGCTAAATTATACAACCGCCATTGATTATAAGTCTTTTGATTGTGTGTGGCTAATCCAAAGATACGGAGTTCAAATGAACTTAACGTGGCAGATGACCTGTCCAAACCCCTCGGACACTACCAACAACCGCACTATACGAATTGTAGATAATACAACAAATGATGCTCTGGTAACGTATGCGACTGGCGCACCATTAACCATAGAAGTATATTATAAATCAGCGTCAGCGGAGCCTGTATCTTTCAAACCTTCATATTTCAATATTGATGTAATGCGCGACATAGCACTTACGGCGTCTTATACATGAAACCTATCATACATATCTTTTAGTGTCGTGAGTTTGCCCTCGTGTTGAGATAAGACATCGCGGAAAAACGTCTTAGAATCTAACTTACCATATTTAAGAGTGGGGCGTTGCTCTGGTGGTATATGTGCGTATCTGCTTTCGTGCCATTTCTTCATATCCTCCTGTAATATGGTGCGGTCATCCACTTTCATATACAATAAATTAAACGGGTCTTTTGATACTTTCAAATGTGCCGTTATTATTTCATAGCAACTATACCCGTTCTCGGGCGGATTCCGCTTTGCTTTAATCGGCGTTTTCTTTTCCATAACTGGCATTTCTTTTTTCGCCAATTCTTCTCCTACGTTGGCCTTGATTTCAGTAATACCAGTTTCCTTCAAATCAATTTCTTTAAAAGGCGTAAATTCTTCTGGTTCGTCAAAAGCAACATTCTTCAATGTATCAACGGGGGGCAATGAAACTTCAACGTTATCACCCCGCGGGGGTTGTTCGGGTCGGTATTTTTCGTAAAATGCGACGATATCAGTTTTAAGTGATTTGCTTGTTGGTGGTTTAATATCACTACTTAAATGAGTCTATTTTTCTATCGCATCTAAATAGTTTTGCTTAGTAGATAACATACTATATTAACTACAAGAAAAAAAATCAGTTTTTTAATATTGTTTTCAATATTGAAGACAATAATATTACATCCAAAAGACATCATCATCCTCTTCATTAACTCCCGATCCAAAATTGAAGTCGTATTCGTCGTCCTTTATATACTCGCGTATCTTGTCTCGGATTGTGCTGACATTTATTGTAAATCTGTATTTTTTGTTATTTTCTCCTCCGCTTTGTTTGGGCTTATCTATGCCTACATGCTTCAGTTGGGTGAAGAAGGCTCCTTTATGATAAGATATTCCCTGTTCTGAGCACCACTCTCTGTATCGTTCACATAGGTGTGCCGATTCCACTTTCATATCTTTGCTTTCAACTTTGTCAAATTTTGCTTCAATGGTGTCAATCATAAACTTAATAGCCTTGGGGAGGTTGGCCATTTTCTGCTCCGTCTTGTATTTTGTTTTAAATGCGGTCATAACACTTATCTCTTCGTATTGTCTAGTGGCGAAGTATTCAAAGGCACATCTGATAAAGTCATCGTCGTTTATTTCATCTAGAATTTTGGCGAAATATACTTTATCGTCCGCGTGCTTCCCGCTTATTTTGTGGAGTGAATACCGCCTGTCGCTTCCTTCTATGTATAACGTGTTTTCGTTATTCGTGTAAAACCAGTATCTGGCGAAATGTTTTACTTTGTATTGCTTGCTTCCCTTGGGCTCTATTATTTCGTCTTTTTGGTCAATTTGACTTTTTAAGCGGTCGCTCATCGTAAAAGCCCCGCCTTTCTCGGGCAGTTCTTCAAACACTTTCAATATCTTGTTCGCATATGTGACATTGAATTTTTCCATGTATCTGCTAAAGTCTTTGATGACCACATGATTTTGCGTTCCCAACAATCTCTCCATAAATTTGCTCATTATGCCTTTCCCAGTCCCTTGGACTGAGTAAAACAAATGACCAATACCTCTATTTACATTTGGTTTCTGTATCATGTCCGCGACACTATCCAAAAAGTTGTTAACTCGCCCTGACCTTCAGTGAAAAGGTCAGTTTTTAGATGTTTATATAAGGCACTCTCTTCAAAATTGTATTTTGTTTTTACACTTTCAAATGGAATATTATCCATAGGAAACCCCATAAACAAATTTAGTTTGTTAGAATATACTGGGGGTATCCCCACTCAATTCAAATACGGGTAAAACATGAAGTCGTCATATCGTTTAATTTTCCGCTTTTGCATCATGTCTTTTGCGTATCCAGTTGAAAACTGATTGCCATTTCCAAAATGTTGATACAGCCATTGTTTCGCTCTCGGGTCGTGTTTGTCTCCTTTCAATTCTTCAATGTATTCTGGATTCCGCACAAAACATTCAAAATTTAATGCGGACATCATTGCGCCTACTTCTGCTTGTACATAATATTCGGATCGGTCTCCTGTCTCTTCGTCAATGTCTAGATTTAAAGTAATCACGACTTGACCGCCTCCCCTTGATACTATGTTTATACAACTGCGCCATTCTTCCAGTCTTTCAAGGCTCGCCTCATTCTCTCTATAGTGTTGAATATATACGTTATCCATATCTCCAAAGTATTTAAGGCTGGGAGTTTGATAAGGCTCAATAATCGCATTTTCTGGAAGGGTTAGGCCTTCATTCATTTCTTTTAATTTAAGAGCAATGTCTATCCCTAATTTCTCCTTAATGACCTTTGAACAACTTTCCAGATCGTAGTCCTTCTTTTCTAGCATCAGGCAGTCAAAGCATAAAACACACATAATAGGATTTCCAAAATAGTCTAGCATAACTTGTGGAATTTTGTTTTCAAAGTCGCATAACAATGTATTCATATAACTGGCCTCGTGGTTGAAGTCTTCGCCTCTGTTAATCCGCCTCTGCTTAACTTTTTCAAATTCTTTAATGTCTGCCCCCGCAAACTTTCCATGTAGGGCTTTCATTTCTTGTTTAAAGGCGGTTAGAAACCTCGTCTTTTTCGCGATTGCGTTGTAATCCTTTTCGCCTCCATTTAGGACGGATAGGATAATCTGTTTTGCCTTGTCTCTGTCAATCGTCTCATTTTTGCTCGTGAGATCGGCTATTACTTTCTCTCTATTTTTCACATACGATCGCAGATATTTCGCTTCAAAGTTCAATATCGCACATAAATGTAGCAGTATGACTGGATGCGCATTTACCATATCAATGTCTACATAGTAATCGCGGGCGATAGTATGCCTTATCTCGCGCGGTATGTTTTGGAGAGATAATGAGCCTACAGCATTAAATCTACCTTTGCCTCCATTTTGCCGATACACTACAGAGACTTTATTGTTGAATACTTTTTGAATATATTTTTTTAGCAGTGTTATAGGACTTCCGTCTTTGAAACATTTCTCTCGCAGTTGGCCTTTTAAGTCGTCAAAATTGTTAATAATATAGGATAGTTTGTTCGCATCAAACAACTCCTCTTTGTTAATAAACTGAGTGCGGGTTGCCTCTTCAACATCTATCTATAATAAGGTTATAATTTTTTTTTTGTGGTTAATCTGGTTATTATAGATAGTATTCTTATAGATACTATATATATGATAAATATACTTCTCTTGGCTTTAAATAGAAATTATATATAAGTTAGTCAGTTAAAGCGGTATTTTGGACAAAAAAAGAATATTAAATAATAAAACATTTTAAGATGATAATCTTATCGTATATAAGAATGCCCAAAGGTAAGAAGGCTAAACATGAACGACGGAGTTTGAAACATGGTAGAACCTTATTTTCTAGGATAGCCAATGCTCATGATATAGACAGACATAAGATTAACTATATGCAAAGTGTTGCTTCACAATTTAGTAATGAAGACATTGATATATCCTTAGCGAGAGACATCTATTTTGAAGAAAAAAAAACATTTAGAAGGATATGTATTTTAAATTTTTTCGCTCTTTGAAATATGACCTTTTGATCTATTATGTGTAGTTAGAGACGTCTCGCTTACTCCTGTAAAACTACATGCCTCACAATAATATTTTTTACTTTCTCTTATTTTGTCAAATTCTTCTTTTTTCTTTCTCAACAAAACATCCTTGTTTTTGTCGTAATATAATTTTTGGTATGCTTTGATTTGATCTTTTTTATATCATAATATTTTTTGTGATATTCTTCAAGGTATTTTTTATTGTATTCCAGTCGTTTCTTTTTTTCATCGTTTTTAAAAACTCGTTCTTCAAATTTAACCTATTTTCTGTCTTCACTTGAAGTCCCCGCTCCTTGCGCCGTGTTTATATTCAGAGTTGGTTTTAGTTCGCTTATATATTTTT
>WBZZ01002662.1:0-17500 GCA_019918135.1 Paulinella micropora | reverse complement strand
CTAACACTGCTTGTCTTCTTCCCTCCTTTCTTAGGCTGTTCCTCTTCCTCACTTTCGCTTTCGTCCTCACTCTTTTCTTCCACTTTCTTTTTTACCACTTTCTTCACCTTCTTCTGTTTGGATTTAAGTTTCATACCCGCAACCCGTTGGGCGACTATATCAACAAAGTCGTGTTCAACCTCTTCATCCGAGCTGCTTTCCTCACTTATCTCACCGTCCCGCCCATCAATCATATCCTTCACCAACTGCTTCTTAGTAATGTGATCTATCTTTTCATCATTTGTCATTTCTTTTACATTCTTAGCCTCTTCCTCCGCTAGTAGCTCACGGGCCATCTCAATCTTTCTCTGTTTAGCCTGTTGCTTCTTTGCCTCCCAACCCTTTTCAAGGTTCTTCATAGCGACCTCTCTATTACCTCTCTGCATTTTATGAATTGTTTATATTATTATACAAAATAATATTATTTAGTTTTTATTAATAAACATAGAGACTACCGCCTCTATAACTCCGTCATTAAAATATATATTATATTATATACGCTTTGCAAGCGTAGCTTCGCAATAGTTTTTGAGGTCGTAGGTGGTTTTTGAAAAAAGCACCTACAATGAGCAAATATAAGTCGATCTTAGGCTTGTCTGAAATTGCGGTGGATTCACTTGACATAAAAAACTTAGACTTAACGAACACTAATATTATTGGCTTAAACACTGATAGAGTGCCAGTAGATGCAGACCCTGTAAATCTTTATTATACTGACGGAAGATTTGATACACGACTAGCTACCAAATCAACAACAGACATTAAAGAAGGAAGCCGTTTATACTACACAGAGCAACGAGTAAGGGATAATGATGAAGTCAAAGCCTCAACTCAACACCTCTCTAATACTTCTAATCCTCACCAAACCAGTTTATATAATTTGATAGATACAAACATATTTGCACAAGCAAGCGGACAATACTTAACTTACAACGATGTAGAATGCAAATGGAAGAATACCGCCCTCGGTTCAATTGATACACTTTCAGATGTAGTCATTACAGCACCAGTGGCGATGAATAGTTATCTAACATATAACTCAATAAACTGGGTAAATAAAATATTTCCGATAAATGTTGATGAAACAGGCAACATTAGTATGGGAATGAAGAATATAACAGGAGTAAATTTACTAAATGACAAAGGCGTTGATGAATGGATATTTGAGCATAATGATAATAATAATAAAGTGTCAGCGAGTGGAAGTATAGATAGCCACAGCGATGTGACAATATCAGGCTTCCCAGCAGATAATCAACTGATTATGTATAGCACGGGGCAATGGAGAAACACCACACCACCCTTTCTTAGATTAGACTGCACTGCTAGTATGACGGGGGCGCTAAATATGAATAGTTTTGCTATTTCAGGTGCTTCTACATATAATGGAAGTAATCTCGCTAATCTCGCGGTTGATGGGTCGGTGGTCAAACTAACAGGAGACCAAACCATAGCGGGTATTAAAACATTTAGCAGTATAATAAATGCGAGTGCTGGTCTTGATATGAAAAGCCAAAGCATAACAAATGTAAATCAACTAAATGGCATGTCTATCACAACTTGGCTATCAGAGCACGATACGAACACGGCGAAAGTGTCGGCAAGTGGAAGTATTGATACACATAGCGATGTGATTATAACAACAGCAACAGATAATCAACTACTCATTTATAGCACTGGACAATGGCGAAATGTGGCATCACCCTTTCTTAGATTAGACTGCACTGCCAGTATGACGGGAGGACTAAATATGGCAAACCATAACAAATGTAAATCTCGTTGATGGTGTGGATGTTTCTGTCCTTGATAGTTCGGAAGTTAAAACCTCAGGAAACCAAACCATAGCAGGAATCAAGACATTTAGCAGTGGTCTTGAAATAACAGGAAATTCAACGAATGCGACAACAAAGGGAACATTCGTGGTTTTTAACTCCACAACCAATATAGGAACTATCGGATGCCTTGATATGTGCACTGGTGTAAATTATAACTTTGAAATAAATGCGAAAAAAATAGGTTTTATTATTGATGGGGCAATCGTCGGTTGGGTAAATGCTTCGGGGCTAGATTGTAATAGTAGCAAAATAGCCAACCTTGGAACTCCGACATTAGCGACGGACGGAGCGACAAAAGGGTATGTGGACACATTGGACGGGCAAAATGTAAAATTATCAACAGACCAAACCATAACAGGAAGTAAAACATTTAATGGGGCGAGCACTGTGATAAAATATCTAACTTTAACGAACAATGCAGATTTTAATAATCAAACTATCACTAATGGTGGAAATATAACATAATGGGGCGAGGATATTAAACCAAAATGGAGGAGATATATTCTTTTCACAGACATCAGGAGATTATCAGTATTTCTTATTTACTCTAATGCTACAAGCGGAACCGCGAACCAACGATGTTATGTATTCACTAATGTAGCATCTGATGTAAAAGGAGCAGGATTTTATATTTCAAAACTTTTGGATAATAAAAGTGCTTCATCTGACATTGTCCGTTTTAACAATGCTGGCGGTATGCGGTTTTATGGTGCTTTGGATATGAACTCAAACAATATAACAAATGGTGGAACAATAACGGGAACTACAATTACTTCAACCGCTGGTATATCAACGACGACACTAACGGCGAGTGGATTATTAACGGCAGATAGCGGTTGTAAGTTATCTATTCAAAATAAAGTAGATGGAGGAAATGGGCAAGGTATATTTCTGTGGGATACAGACAACTCAGGATGGGGAATTTATATGGCTCAACCAGGGGCAGGTAAAAGTCTATCTGGGGGGTCTGCGATTGCGGGCAACGATATTTCAGGCTTTGCTGTAAGATTTAGGTCTGGTTTTGCTTCATCGGATGGATTTGTGTGGGAAAATTCTAATGAGCAATTGTTAATGTCATTGAACGGGGCAAACTGGACTTTATGGACGAAAGGATTGATAACGGCTAGTGCTGGTATATCAACAACAACATTGGCAACGAGCGACAAAATAACAACAGCACTAGGCAAACCGATAATCATAGGCAACTCAACAAAAGGAGTAGGTGCGACGGGAGGATTATAATTGTATGGAACGGCGGGTAATATGGGATGGGCACACTTACAGGCAATAACGACGGCGGATGCTTATCCAACATTTCAATTATTAAACTGGGCACACGACAATATCAATTTATATTTTGATTGTTATTTTGATGGCACGAACATATTATCTTCAAACACATCATCAAATTTCCAAATAGCGAAATACTCAAACAAACTCAGTTTTAATTACAAAAATGGAGGAACACTTGGTCAATCTATAACAATGACTGAGGAAATGAACATTAATACGTCGGGAGATTTAAGCATCACAACAGCATCCAGCGGATTTTTAACATTAAAAAAAAGACCAGGTAATACCACCAACCCACAAATATTTATGAAAGCAGGAGATTCTTCGGGTTATGCAGTGGTAATGAATACAGGTGGATTATTACATGCTTGGTCGACTTCACTATCAAATGGTGAAAACAATAATGGATATGTTTATATTGCAGCAGGAGCGAATGTTTGGTCTTCTGGTTCAGACAGGAGATTAAAATCAGATATTAAAGCATTAGACTGCGGGGATTGTTGCGATAAACTTATGAAAATAAACTGCTGTTCATATTATTTGAAATCAGACGAAAAGAAACAGAAAAAGAACCACGGATTTATTGCGGATGAAGTAAAAAAAATATTTCCAGAATTTGTATCTGAAAGTGGAATAAAAGCAGACGATGGGGATGGAAACTTTGAAGGTATATCATACACGGACTTCATACCAATATTGGTCAGTGCTTTTCAACATTTAACGGAAAAAGTGATTAATTTAGAAAAAGAAAATAAAACTTTACTTAATATATTACAAGACCAAACCAACCAATTAGCAGAAATCAGAGCAGTTTTATTTCCGTAAGGACAAGCCCTTACAAACCCAATATAGTTTTTGAGATTGTAAGTGGTTTTTGTAAAAAAGCACTTACTATGCCCCCTAGATTACATCCGCCACCGCCAATCATAGAGACGGAAGACCTCACACCAGAGTTGAAGAACCGTGTGCTAGATGTCCAAATTAAGCAGGAAGAAAAAAAATTAGACCACGAATACGAAGTGGGATTGCTGTTTGACAAAGCGAAAAACTGACAGCCGACTTATTAAATACTTATTTCAAATGGGTATCATCGTTGCCATTATTACCCTTTGTATCGTAAGGCTATCTGAAAAGAACTTACCGTGCGAGACAGCCAACACGTACGTCGGTATTTTAACCTTACTTATCGGTATCTGCCTTCCTTCACCTTCTAGTTCAAAGAAATGAGCATTCATACAAATGTATTTTATGCCAAGAAGCATCATTTGAGCAGATTAGCGGAGTAGCTTCATCAAAACTAACACACCAATCACTAAAAGGTTTATACACACATTTAAATTTTGTTTCTATTCCTTTTTGAATACACCACACACAACTTTCATTTTTTTTATCGCTAACCCGTGAATAGAAATCGCAGGCAGTCCGAGCAGAAATATTAATTAATAAAAAGTTTATGAACATTAGTATAGGAAAATTTTGAAAAAGTTTCATCAAAACCATTGGAGGCGCGGAGGCGAAGTCTCCGCAATGACGGACTATAAATTCCAAAAGATTATTTTTCTAAGTAATGATTTTGCGGGCGGTAGCAAAACATTTGACAAAACCATTAAATTGAACTTTACCCCAACTAGAATGAATGTTAAGTATATCCACTATATGAATGATATGACTGAAACGAAAACAAAAATTCTTTATATGGACCGCATTGGGATTATTGGCACATTCGCCGACAGCAACACCGCAAACATTTCCAATCTTAGCTACAACTTAGGTATTATTAATTGGACTGACGGGCAATACAGTTTTAAAGTGCTTAAAACAGACAATGGCAGTATTGAGACAGACCTCTTGGGTGGAAGAATTGGTATTTGTTTAGAATTTTTGGCTTGAAGAAAATATAGAGTGATGGAAAAAATTAACGATATACGAGTTAGACCAATCAAGCAAAACGGAGATGGCGAGAAGCTGGCAAAAGGATATAAGTTGTTTGATGAACCGTATGCCAATATATTTTTGCTTGCCAGAAAAAAATCGGGAAAGACAACAGCACTGTTTGAAATCCTGAAACGAACAACCGACAGAAAAACAAGGATTGTCATTATCGCCAGCACAATACACAAAGACCACATCTACAAAGAAATGGTGAAGCACTTCAAGAAGAAGGGAAACCCAATGGCGATATATACATACTTGAAAACGGATGGATACAGTGTCATAGATTACGAATTGGACAAGCTCGACAAACCCGACGAGGAGCAAGAAGAAGGAGAGATTGTTCAGGACGAGAAAGAAGAACCGAAGCCGAAGTTTTTATATTTCGGAAAAGAGGAAGAGAAGAAACAGAGACAGCCCCAGCGGAGAGACCGAGCAAATACATTACACCAGAAGTTGTGTTCGTGTTAGATGATTTGGGTAGCGGGTTGAGGGATAAGTCCGTTAGCGACCTGTTGAAAAAAAATAGGCATTTCAAGTCAAAGGTGATTATGTCTAGTCAGTATCTTAACGACATGAAGCCTGAGGCTATTAAACAGCTGGACTACCTTCTTATTTTTCCTGGTCAGAGTGTTGATAAAATTGAACTCGTGTATAAGCATCTGGACCTTGGCTATGACCTTGAATACTTCATTGAAAAATATCACGAGGCGACCAAAGAACGGTTTAACTTTTTGTATGTGGATGCGGTATCGGACGAACTGAGGCAAAATTGTAATAAGCGATTTTTGTAATTTTATTATTTATTTTTTTCAGAACTATATATAGATGCCAACATCACCAGTTATTATCAGTAGTCCATCAGGTTATAACATCAGCTACAATCCCAGTATGCCACAAGCAGGAGGACGAAAGAAGAAGGGGGAAAAGAAACAAACAGGAGGAAAAGTGAATTGGGCCAAGGTCGGAAAAGCGATAGTGGATGCTAATAGGTTTATCAAGAAGAACCAATTGATTTCAAGGGGTGCTACTTTTCTGAGCGATGTAGGAGTTCCTTATGCTGACCGTGTAGCGAAGGCGGCAATTAAGCAAGGATACGGCAAGCAACGAGGCGGAGCTGTTAAGTTTCGTTAGCAGGGGCCTTCGTCCCCCGCACCCCCTCCGTTGGGGTTATGTATTAAACTAAATCTTATATTAATTTTTTTTCTAACAATATACGAACCTTTTTTAAAAAAACGCTTTACCAAAAACGGAGGTGCGGAGGCGAAGTCTCTGCATATGAAGACCAAAACTCGTGAAGGTGAGGAGGCGAAGTCTCTGCGAAAACAACGACCGCCGAGGATATACAGAACCAAAGATGGTCGGCCATATATTAAAGTAAAAGGCAAACGAGCATATCTCAACTTTGGCGAGAAAACGAATGACCTTTCAACACTTCAAATCGTTAAACTGTTTCTGAAATATATGAAAGGGGATACCCATTCCAAACCCCACAGGCGGGGTCGTAGGGGCGGAGTCCCTACAAAAGAGCGAATAATCAAGTCCGAATTCAATCGCCTTGAACACGAGAACCGCAACCAGATACAAAACAACCTGCTGAAAAAATATGAACTAATACACGAGCAGGAGGAAAAGGAAAAGAAGTTAAGAGAACAGGCAGAAGATGAGAAGAAAAGAATGGAGAGGAAGGAGAATGCGGAAATGAAGGAAAGACAAGAAGAATTAACAAGGGAGGCGAACAGAGAGCAAAAACTTATAGAGGATGTAAAATTTGAACAAGATAGAAAAAATAATTTAATGTTATTACCGCCACCCCAGTTCCAACCTCAATACATACAAGGACCGCCACAAGCACCACCACAAGCACCACCCCAAGCACCACACCAAGCACCACAACTAGACCCACCACAAGCACCCCAAGCACCACCACAAGCACCACCCCAAGCACCGCCACAAGCACCACAAGCACCAGAAGAAAAACAGATGCCATTGAAAACAAAAGAAGAGAAAAAGGCTGAAAAAGAATTAAAAGAAAAATACATTGAATTAATGAAGAAAGCAGGTTTTACAACTAAATTTATTAAAAGTTTGAGCAAAACAGAATTTATCAAACTTGTTAAAGGAATAGAGAAAGCGATAGCCGATGCCCAATCAGCAGATGAGCAGAAAGAACTGGCTGAACAATACAAAAAAGAATTAGAACAAGAAAAAAAACGAGCGGAGGCAAAAGCGAAACACTTTGAAATTAAAGATAAAATATCATACATATCCGCAGGTTTAAGAAATGATTACAAGTATCCGAAATTGGATATACCCAAAACTTTGGGCCCTGCTTTGGAAAAAGAAATGAAAGCTCGTGGCAAACCACCACCAAAAAAAGTTAAAGGAAAACACACGACTGCGGGTATGGCACAAGTTATAGTAGATGATTTAGGAATAGACCAGAATGAAATGAGAAAGAAACTCGCTGATTATTTGGGAATAAACCAAGCTGGTGCTGGGGCAAAATCGATGGAGGAATTAATACACAAACTTTTAACGATAGCAAAAATTAAGAAATATTTAAAGAAGGGCAAATACAGGAAAAAATGAAGAAGAAGGATTATGTAAATAACTTAGTAACCGAAATGAGAAGCGACCCAAATATTAAAAATCAAGTTTCAAATAATCTCGGTATTCAACTGACGGAGGAAGTTCCACAGCCAGCAGGGGCAAGCCCCCGCACCCCCACCACGGATGTAGAGGAAGTTCAAGCGCCAGAGAAGTTCAGACACCAGAAGTTCAACCACAAACTAAGGCAGTAGATGGGGCAGTAGAAGCAGGGGACTTCGTCCCCCGCACCCCCTCCGATGGGGTCGTAGGGGCTGGAAGCCCCTACCGAGGTTTAATGACGGATGAAATAGACAATATTATGAAAAAGCACGATTGGTATTTGGGAACAGTAGCGAGCGATGAAATAAACAAACTTAAACCAGAAAAAAGAAAGAATTATGGTTTTATAATGAACACAGACCCGAGCACCAAAAAAGGGCAACATTGGATTGCGGTTTATACTTCTTTAGACTGTGATAGAAGCATAGAGATATACGACCCACTCGCTTTGTATAAGCCGACTGAAGGCTTTCTACATCAAATGAAACAGCTTATTGAAAAGAGTAGGCCGAACACATACTTATTAATGAAGGTTAATCAGGTTAAAAACCAAAGCGACACAACTGAGATACCTGCGGGTGGCATAGTATTAGGTTTTTGTTAGAGCGGGCGAAAGGTAATAGGTTCAAATTCGCCAGCGGATGGACTGATTTGAAGGGAAAAGAAGCGGAGGACCTGAAATTGCAGAATGGGTATGGCTTTGACACATATATATGAATTATGTATTAAAGAAAAAAGAATATAAAAGAATATAAAAGAATACAAAAGAATATGCCTGACTACAAACAAGGAAAGATTTATGCTCTTCGTTCTCACCAGACCAACAAAATTTATATTGGTTCTACAACTCAATCGTTAGCGCAGAGAATGGCTAAACATAGAAATCAATATAAAACTTTACCTAAAAATAAATTAACAAAAGCTTATGAGATATTAAAGTATGAAGATGCTTATATTGAATTAATGGAAAACTATCCGTGCGATAGTAGAGAAAATCTTTTGAAAAAGGAAGGAGAACATATACGGAACAATACAGAATGTGTAAATAAACAAATAGCTGGTCGCACAAACGAAGAATACAGACAAGAACATATTGAAGAAATTAAGCAATATATGAGAGAAAAATATATGAGAGACAGAGAAAAAATACTTAGACCATATTTTTGTCATTGTGGTGGAACATATAAATGGCAAGGACGAGAAAAACAATATAGAACAAAGAAACACAAAAATCATATTGATAGTTTATATAATTTTGAAGATATCCAAAAATTATTTATATAATATAGCAATGGATTACCGCGGCGGGCGAAGTAGCAACATTTACTATGTCAACAGCAAAAATAGGATAAACGGCACAGACAGTGATTTCACTCACTCCATTGATATGAAATCGCTAGATAATCCAACACACTGTAAAATACTTCATAATAATATATCTATGTGCATAAATCGTATTACTCTGTGGCAAGTCCTTATAACACTTTTACTCTGAGCGAAGATGGATTTGAGGCTCTGATTACGATACCCGAGGGCAACTACACGATGAACAACTTACAAATAAACTGGCCGAGGTGCTAACCGCAGACAGCCCCAACGACTACACATACGCCGTTACAAGCAACAACACAAACACCGACCCAGAAGACGGCAAGCTATTATTTACAGTAGCGAACAATGGAGGCATTCAACCGCGGTTTATATTTGACACCGAAACTCGCATTCACGAAGTAATGGGTTTTGACCGCGACTCAACATATTTCTTTGCTAACAATACCATTAGGTCGCCGAATGTCATAATCTTGACTGGTGAAAAAACATTATATTTACAGTCGGACCTCATTGGCGAAGGTGATAACCACGTGCTCCAAGAAATATATACGGCTAACGAAATCCCGTTCGGCTCTGTTATCTACGACGGCTCGGGTAGTGAATACGGCAAACGGCTATCTACGATTTCAAGCAATGTGTATCGGTTCTATTTGACAGACAAAAACGACCAGCCAGTTAATCTCAACGGGTTAGGCATTGTTATGACATTGTTGATTTACCGCGAGACGAATTATTTTAATTTATTTACATCATTTTTTAATTTACTCAAATCTAGGTAATTAATTAATTTATTTTTTTCTCATATTAAAATATATAGCGACCTTTTAAAAATCGTTTTGAGTTCGTAAGTTTACACAAAATACCCACACAACACGGAGGCGAACTAGATTTTAGCAGGACTGACTACATCAGTGCTTCTTATCGCTTGAATAAGCTTACCCCTCGTGAGGGTTCTATTAATATCACTGTGTCTACCGCAGGAGGACAGGAAAGCAACTTTGACCTTATCAGTCGCCCGTTTAACTTGGCTCGCTCTGTTTTGAGTTTTAATTATGCCCCAGATGCGAAGGCGGCGAACTACAATAAATGCTTTATGGATTGCCTGGCCCCGATTAGGCAGATACAATTGATTACGAGAGGTGGTGTTTATCTGTGCGACATTAACGAAGTCGGAAATATCACTAAGATGATTTGGAAACCCGAAACCTCCATCGATGATTTACTAGCTTTGGAAAACCACGACAATGGAAGCGGAGCTGGTTGTATGCTTCAAAAATGTAATGCTACAACTACATTTCAACCCGCTAGCGATGCTACAAGGTTGGCCGCATTACAAACAGCATTGGCCGCTTCGGCAATAGCAGGAAATGCTGCGGGGCAGATTGATACTGGTATTGATGTTGCTAAGGCTCAGGTTCAGGCCGCATTAAAGGCTTGGATGGCACAACCCACCACAAATGCCCGCCGACACGATGATACCCTTATTGCGAATGAGACTGGCACGAGTAAGTTCGTTAATGTTGCTTTTAATGAGGCTAAGTATTTCTCAGCTGGTGCTATTGGCAATGCCAGCCCGAGTGTTAATGTTAAGATTAATCTTGGAATGCTTTACAATACTATTTTCGCTCTGGATAAAACTATTATGTTTCCTGAAATTTTGACTATGCGGATTGTTTGGCAACAGACACCCAAAATCTTTTATTATAACAATGATGCTCTTTCTACTGGTGGAGGCACTGTTGCGGTCGCGGATTCAAATGTTACTATTACTAATCTCAGCCTGTTCTTAGCTGTTGAAACTAACCCAGATGTCGTTCAATCAATTCAACAGAAGATTATGAGCCCCGAAGGTATGAGCTTCAACATTGATTATTCTTATTTGTATAAAAATACCGTTGGCACGCCTTCATAGTCTCAAAATGTTATCCTTAGATTTGATAGAGGCCACGGATGGCGAATTAAGAAGATTTATCACTCTGTTTTCAACGGAACTGAAAATAAGAACACTGCTTATGACAATAGCAACCTGCTCGGTTCTAAGGTCCAAACTTTTTATACTACACTAGACGGAGCACGACTTCAAGAATTCAATGTTGATTGTCAAACTGGAAAACTAGAAGACTATATGTATCTTAAACCGAAGTTGGAAGGCTCTTCTTTGATGAATAGCAATGTTTATCAATACAACTGGGTTTGGTCTGATAGCTTTGACAATACCCGACCGTTGTGGAGCAAGGACCAAAATGAAATCAGCGGATTAAGTCTAGACACCGAGCGACGATGGGAGTTTATTGCTACCACCGTGAATGGTGCCTACAACCATTACACATTTGTCGTAACTCAGCAAGAAGTAAATGTTAAGAATGGCACCATTACCAGAAACTAAACCCCGCGAGTAGGTAATTAATTTTGATAGATTATTTATTTTTTTAATAATATAGGAACTATGACCACTCACCAACGAAATTTGATAGCACAAGACCCTGACGGAGACTTCATTAATGTCAAAGTCGGCTACGACGGCAATGTTGAAACCAATAGTATGAAAACCGCTTTCGGTGAAGCATTGGTCGGTCAATTAACACCAGTATTACAAGAGATTTTCCCATACACTATCAATACACGAATATGGACATTAGCTCAAACTGATGCTACCATTTCATTTAATGCGAATATGGCCGAGCTTAAAACAGATGTGAAGACGACCGCGAATGCTGTAATGACGAGTAAAAAAAGAATTAAATACAGAACTGGTATGGGAGTTGTAACACGATTTACTGCTTTATGGAATACTGATGAAACGAAAGAATACAATTCATATATCGGCATAGGTGAAAGTGATTTTACTAACGGCTTCTATTTTTACAAAATAAAAGCGACTGGTATGAATATTGCCAGTGTTAAAGGCGGGGTGCCGACACTTATTCCCCAGGCGACCTGGAATGACCCTTGTGATGGAACCAAAATTATGCCCGCCTTAGACTGGTCCAAAGGGAATGTATTCCAGATTAAATTTCAATATCTTGGCTTTGGTGCTATAAGGTTCTACATAGAAAATCCATTAAGTGGAGAATTTCAGCTGGTTCATACAATTAGGTATGCGAATGCGAATGTGGGTGTTAGTCTTTCAAATACAACCCTACCTTTTTCAGCTTGTATTAGAAATTATGGAACTGGTAATGCTAATCAAATATTAAAAACAGCCAGTTGTAGTATGTTTATTGAGGGCACTAACACTATTAATTCAAGCATATCAAACGAAGCGGAAGGTAGTGAGCCAGCGAGCACTACGGAAAGCCCAATTATTAGCATAAAAAATAAAACAACTTTTAATGGTGTGACCAATTATTCAATTGTTTATCCATCTCTCGTGAGCATATCAAACGAAGACAGCAAAGTTAATATAGTGCGAATTGTGAAAACGACTGGAACACTTACGGCGGAGAACTTCGCGGATATTGATACCAAAACTTCAATGGTATCAAAGGATACCGCTGCGACTGCCGTTGGTGGTGCCACTATAACGGATGTCATCCTCAAACTTTATGTTAATGCTACTTCTAGCCAGCTTATTGACATGCGAACTTACGACATACAACTTTCTCCTGGTGAAAATCTAACATTTTTACAAAAGTCTGTCGCGACTGTTAATAATGGAGGAAATGTGAGTGTTATAGTTAATTTTTTAGAAGACCAGTAGTGGTCTTCGCCCCCTACAACCCCCTCCGATGCTGACTTAGTGATTTACCAAACAAAAAAAATACCGGGGTCGTAGTGGCTGTAAGGGCGAGCCCTTACAAACCCAAGTTTTGTGAAACTTTTTATAAAAGTTTCAGCTCCTACAATTGAAGCTGTTTGAATATTTCTTTTTTTAGCTCAGGATAGTTGTCTAGAAATGGTTGCTTTGCCATCCATCTTAAGTATTGGGTATCAAATACAACCACATCGGCGACTGTCTTTCCCTTATATTTTCCCATAGGTATCTTTCCTTGTTCTTGAAGTTTCTTGTTTTCTGATTTGTATTCATTAATGTGTCCATCAATTACTTGCTTAATTTCTTGTAAAGTAAATGTTCTGTCTTTGTTGCTGACAGATAGCTGTTCAAATTTTTCACAAAGCTTTTGCATCGGTGAGTGTAGAGTAGGGTGTATATAGTGGGCAGTATAAAAAATAAAAAAAATTAAATAATTAATAATATACGAAATGTCTCAATGGATAATCTTTGTAAAGGCTTACTCCGTTAAGCATAATATAAGCTATGGTGAAGCATTGAAAAAAGCTGGTAAGGAATACAGAAAGCAGAAGGGAGGCAGTGCTGAGTTGTCAGAGGATGTCTATTTGTCTTCGTCAGATAGAAATGGTGCTGACGGATGGAAACCAGTTGCCAGCAAAGAGAAATCAACAGTGTATGAAAAAGATGGTAAGGCGATTGTAGCATTTAGAGGCTCTGCGGATAAGCGAGACTTACTCACAGATGTCGCATTAGTAAAGGGACTATTGAAAAGAACACCGAGATACAAAGAAGAACAGAAGCTGGTTAATGATGTCATAAAGAAATATGGTAAGGATAATGTAGAGCTTACGGGTCATTCGTTAGGTGGCACAATAGCAAAAGACCTGAGCCGACAGACGGGAGTAAGGGCGACCACATACAACAAAGGCAGTAGCACAAGAGACCTCATTGAAGGAGTGATTGACAGAGTAGCTGTTAAAGTAAATCCGATAGGGAAGCGGGCAAAGACTGCGAAGCTAACCACGAACTACCGAACCGCATTTGACCCTGTGTCGTTGTTAGGGGCTACGGCTGTAAATACTAAGTTAGTCAAACCAAAGAAAGGAATTCATACAATTAGGAGCTTTAGTAAGGGCAAGCCCTTACAATCCCAAAAAAAGGGTAGGGGCAAAAAAATATATCTATAAAGTTTTTTCATTTAATATCCGAATGGTCTTGTTTCAATCGCATTACCGCCTACAGCGGTAGCTGTATCTACAATACCTATAATATTTCTTTTGGTGTAAGTAAAGCTGAATATTTTTTCTAAGTATTCACTCGTTATTTTTTTCTGTTGTTTGTCTCTTGTTATCTTGCTGTTTTCTACAATAACAACTTTACCAGATTTTTCAATTCGTTTAGCAATCAATTTTTCTTCCTGAGTTTTAAGCAACTCTAACAATTCATTATTACCGTTCTCAATAAGGTCGTTGTTTTTAATTCCAAGTCCGCAACTAATAACACTTAACATATTTGGTAAATTTAATGATTTATTGTTTTCATAATTCATACTAAAGCCTTTTACTTTCATACTTGCTTTGCCGTTATCTAATACATATCCATAACACTTTGGTCCGCGTCCGATAAAGGTCATAATCTTTGCTCCGTGTAGTTCGTCCGTCCATTCGCCTAACAACTTACCCGTTTTGACATCTGTTTCGCCTTTCGTTAAGTCTGTTGTGTATATGACACTGTCTGTATCGTGGTATAGAACTCTGTTGTCTAGTTTGTCCATCATCTCATATAGTCTAATCCTCGCGTGGCAAGTCGTAAATAAAGCAACTACAATATTTGTTTTTACTGGGTCGCTTACCGCATCTTGTTTAAGGTCATAACTCGCTTCTATTATTTTGTCGTTAATCATGTTTATGTTTATGTTATCAACTGACTTATCGTTCATTAACTTGTATAAGGTATCTTTGTCTTTTATCATTTTGTTTTTAGTCTTGTTTTGCTTTTCACCAAACTTGCCCCACAACGAGTTTAAGCACAATTTAGCAACCGCTCGCCGTCCTGGGTTTTCTTCTATTTTGTTTTCGTCCATTTTAATTCCCATATTGATTTCCATACTGTCAATGTAGTTTCTTTTTTGTTCCTGTGTAATACATCCATCAGGATATCCGCTTGACTCTTGTTTAACCTTTAAGAAAGTTTTTATGTAATCTTTGAACAGGCTACTGCTCTGCTCCTTCCAGTGCCATACTTCATATACCTTAATCAACTTATAGCCTTTGTCTAAGGCCTTGTAGATTTCAGGAGTTGCCCAAGTGCCCGTTATTGCTCGCTCGTTATCGGTGTGCTTACATTCGGTTTTCTGTTCAGTCATTCCGCACTTGTCGCATAAGTAATACATCAGTTTTCCTCTATCCGCCTTAGGTAAAACAGGGTGTAGTAATTTTCTGGGCGGTAGCATCTTAACCTTAGACACTCCGAAATATTCTCTGTTTATAATTTTGTTTTTCATCTCGCAGGGGACTTCGTCCCCCGCACCCCCTCCGTTGGGGTTGTAGGGGCTTGCCCCTACATTGTTCGGCCTTATAATAGTATGGTGCCCGCTAGGGTAGGGGTCATAATACATCACGGTCGGATATAATCCAGATACATCAATGTAGTTCGCATATTCATAGTTGTTTCTTGACTTCCAGTACAATGTTAGAGCATCCGTTCTACCCCCAAACATTGCTTCTCGCGGGTTCAGTCCTTCTTGTTCCGTAATTCGTTCATTCGTATCTTCCGCTAGGCTTTCACTTGTTTTCATTAATCTCCATTCACATTCCCAGATAGTTACTAGTTTGCTGACTTGCTTGCTTAGTTCTTTTTCTCGTCTCATTGTTGCCTTGTATAGTTCGCCCATTGTCTTATTCTTCTTAGTGTTAATGGTATTACCATTGAAGCACTTTGGACATCCGTGCCAGAGACATCCGTGAAATTCGTAAGCAGTTTTAGTCTTTTCATCCCAGCCATCTACGTAAATAGTTGAGTCGCCAATACGAAACATCTTTTCACCACCATTGAAAGCGTGTTTGATATCCGTTTGGTCTAACCTGCTTCTGTATGCTATCCATTCAACACAGGCCCGAGAGGTTATCCTGTTTTGCTTTTCCGCCTTCAACACAGCAATTGAATTGTCTGGCATAAACTTAGCACGATACAAAGCCATAACACAACTCGCAATAGTTGTATATTGAAACGGGTCAATGCCGAATTCTAAAAACTGCTTTCTAAAATCCATACATCCCCTTCTCAAAATATCAACATCGCTATGACAGTATTCCGCAATTTCCTTCTGCATATCAAATGTGCTGTTTCTTTGGCTTTCATACCATTCTAAGAATTCCGCTCTCTTCTTATCTTTCATCGTGTCGTAGCCGTAGTGCTTTTTATGAGGCATAACACCAACATAATTTTTGTTCTTGTCCGTATTGAAGAAGTGAGGGAAGAAGCACTTTTTAAGTTCTTTCAATCCGAATGTCTTAGGAAAATCAGCCAGAGGCATAGTCAAGAAACTGAGACTATCAATGAAGCGGTATTTCTTCAAAGTCATCATCATTATCTTACCGCCTTGATAAATGACGAATGGTGCTTGTCCGTTATCACTAACCATTTAAGAATAACTGACAGTCATAACCGCGACTGTTATGAGCAATGAATGTAAAGCCGTTGTGCTTAGATTCAAAAGCCCACTTACAGAAATCATCAATGTTCTTATGAATGACGGGTGGTTCTTAGCATCGTAATACTGACTTTCCGAATGATGAACAATGTGTTCGCCTGTATCTGTGTCGCTTCAAAGTCAAAGAATATGTATTTCTCTGAAAAAGGTAGTATGTCTTTCTTCACGATTTTGCATTGGTGTTCAAGTGGTTTTAGTTCCTTACAATTACTGCATTTCGCATAACCGCACTTGTGTTTGTCTTTCTTCCTGTAATTAAGTCCGCACGTAAGACATTTAGATTTGATATCGCAGTTCGTCCTCTTGTGGTTGTTGAAACATACAGTATTTGGAAACTTTCTATTACACGAATAGCAATCAGTCCAATTGCTTTTATCGTTGATACCCTTGCAGTCTTTGGTTTCGCAGATATTACATTTAGATTCGCAGGCGTGCCTTTCCATATAACCCCTTAAACATAACTCACAGA
This sequence comes from Paulinella micropora, assembly GCA_019918135.1. Taxonomy (NCBI): domain Eukaryota; phylum Cercozoa; class Imbricatea; order Euglyphida; family Paulinellidae; genus Paulinella; species Paulinella micropora. Next base: position 503 of record WBZZ01002662.1, on the reverse strand, counting down.
AATTCTTTTTACTTACCATAGACTTATATTGGTTATGGCATCGTAGTGGTTTTCTGTCTTAAGTATGTAAAGGTTCGTAAGTGCTCGCCTGCTCATCAAGTAAATCTGCTTATAAACAATCTTGTCAGGAAATTCAACAATAACCAGATTGTATTTAATGTGGATCGCAAATGTATTAATTTCAGGAAATACGCACACATCCTGAATGACTTTCGCTTCTTCGTGTAGTTTTCAAAGCCATCTCCTCCTGTATTTTTCGTCCCATCATTATTGTCTTGTATTTTTTATGTTTTTCAATTTTTGCTTTTACTATAACAATTGCTCTGGCTAAGCATATGTTGTCTGTATTATTAATTTGAATTACTCCTCTCTTTTTATATACATCCAATTTATTAATTATTTGAAGCCTCGTTCCGCCCGTTGCATTTCAACAGATTTCAAAACGAATCTAAACTTATCCATATTAGTTCCCTTTTCGTCTGTATAAAGGCTTTCGTTGCTTT
>WBZZ01002661.1:12500-28953 GCA_019918135.1 Paulinella micropora | reverse complement strand
CCAAAGCCGGGTGAGTGAGCCCGACCATGCGATATGCCGACACAAGTAGAGACGGACCGTGCTGGTATGACGATATTAAGTATATCCAAAGAAAAAAATTTAATATGTCTACTATGAGAACATTTATTGAGAACATCACCCTGGATACTTGAAGCAGGGTCGTACCAGGAACACCATCGCTAAACTCACAAGCGATCCCCTTATACGGTGTCGTATCCATTTGCAGATTGACCTCGCACTCATATGTTGCGATAAAAATGCCAAGTAACAACAATGGTATAAAAATATTTTAATAAGACATGATCTGACATGGGTACTATGAGATTAATCCACATGCAGCTTTCAATGTCCGACGCGTGATAAAAGAAAAAAATGTCACTTACTGCCTTCGTCGCCTTGCGCGAACCCCTTTGCCAGGTGGCGGGCCGCCAACAAAAGTCAAGTCAAACTTTGACTCCTCAAGAATGTCCCATATTTTGTTAGGATGGCGCCCAATGATAAGTCAAAAGGAATGTCAAGCAACTCCTCTAGGCAGTGACTGAATAGTCCACGCAGTGTGGTCTTTGTCTCGAAGGGTAATAGTATCATCCCATGTCTCGAGATTTTTTGCGTCTTTGTACACCGGTAAATATTGTCTAGCTTTTGGATCCTCAACAGGGTCCATGCTTCTCCAAAAATGGAGTACCGGTTGTATCGTTTTTGCTGCTAAGGATCTCTTCGATGTCCGTGCTGCCCGTGTAGTCTGCGGACCGCCACAGCTCGCATGAGATAAAGATCTGAGAGAGTGTCATCGGCAACATGAGATTCTGCCGGTCTCAACAGATTAAAAAGCGTCTCGGACCCACTTGATGGCCGCAATCGCCTCTCCTTCCTTCCATCGCACATGTCGAATGTCCACATTACCCGCGTTCGGGTTAGTGTCCTTCTCCCCTCCTCCTCCATGGACATCCGTCGCTCGCATCGACCTTGCCACCTTCTTCGGTTGGTCGAAGATGAGATCGTTTTGCGCTCTCCTCCTCTGCGCCTCCGTGAACTTCTCCTTCGTACCGCCGCGGACTATGGGGGCTTTAGACTGAGTCCCCGCCGCGCTTTTGCGGTTTGAGTCTTCCTTACTCTCCTTCTCGGTCTCCTCCTTCTCCATGACCGGTGCTCGATAGGCATTCTCCTCCTCTAAGGTATCCTCCTTCTGTATAGGCGGTACCTCTTGGAAGTCCTCCTTCATCCGTTTCAACGCCTCCTCAACGGATTCATCCTCAAGTAAGAAGGGGTCATATTTGATCAGCCTTCGATCATTCACAATCTGCACCTTCCCTCTACCCCTGATCTTATAATTCAGAGGTCCCATCTGTTCCATGACCTGGTATGGTCCTTTCCAGTGGGTAAACAGCTTAGAGCTAACCCCCTTAGGGACTTGAGGATGGTACAAGAGTACAATATCCCCAACCTGGAAACGGACTTGATCTAAGTGCGCTTGTCGCACTCCTTGTGCGTCAGTCTTTCTGCGCTCCGCCTCCCTGTGCGCCGCAACTATTTGTTCCGCCTCCATCTTCGCTCTTAGCCTCATCCCGAACAACTCATCCTCATCTGCCCAAGTGTCTTTTGGATGCAGAAGTGAGGTTGGGATATTAGGCTCTCGGCCGTAAACCGATTGATATGGCGAGACTGAGCTCCTGGCTCCTCCTAATGCCGATGAGGGTAGACAGTTCATTGCAAAGGCAAATGAAGGTGCTGCCTCCACCCAGGCTCTCTGATTCTCCTTCTTCATACAGTACATCTTAAGCGAGGCTTTGAGAGGTCTATGTACCCGCTCGATCTTGCCATTCGCTCTCTGGTTATAGGCAGTAACATATTGCCATTTCATCCCGTAGTACTTAGATAGTCTGTCGATGACTTCATTATTAAAGTCAGAACCTCGATCAGAACATATCTTTCTAGGCACTCCGATCTGCGAGACGATCCTATCGATCAGAGCCTCCGCAGTTGTCTTGCCTGTAGCGTCCTTAACAGGAACAACCCAGACATAATTGGTGGCTCGATCTATTGCGGTAAGAAGGTATCTGTACCCTTCTGCCGATTCGGGGAAAGGTCCCACATGATCGATGTGTAAAAATTCAAACATCCCGGCGTGTAACGGGAATGTACCAATCAGGCCAAAGTTCGCCTTCAGCGGTGTCTTTGTGGTTTTGCATGGGATGCATGCGTCCACTTCCCTGTCTATCTCCTCCTTCATCCCTTTCCACCAAAATCGCCTCGCTATGAACCAATGAGTTCTTTGTCGACCCGGATGTGCCAGTAAGGGGCAGTTATGGGCTGCGACATATATAAAGCGCCTCAACTTCTCTGGTACCCAGAGAGTCCATTTGTCAGGCTGTGATGCAAATTTGCCATGCTGGCCCTTGTACCACAATAGCCCATCTCTCCACGCCATCTCCTTCATCTGATCTTTGATCTGTGGAGTCTTTTTAAGCTCATTAGGGTTCTTGTATAACGTTATGAGCTCCTTGAACTCCGGATCCGTCGCCTGTTGCTGCCTCCACGCGGTAGGCGAGGCGATATGAATAGTACCGTCCTCCAACCTTACTCCTACCCTTTCCGGGTCTTCATCAAGCTCGCTTCGATTTTCCTGTGGAGGTTCAGTACAGACCTCAGTCGTCTCCTCCTCTTCTTTTATATTCGCCTTCGCGTTCTCGTATGCCTCATAAGACCACTCAGCGTCTTCGAGAACATGCGCCTCACAGCATATGCCATGCTCCGGGCCTTGAGGACTATATCGTAGACCCGTGCGGTCATAACGAACGCCTCTTGCCATCTGCATCGCCTCTATGTGGCTCACCTCGTATACCTTGTCCGTGGACAGGTCCATCATCTCCACTGATGATACGAGAGCCGACACCTCCGACTGAAACTCTAGCCTGGAAAGGCTATCAGCGACTACGTTTCGCTTTCCCGGTAAGTAGACCATCGTGAAATTGAAACATGACAAGAAAGCTTGCCACCGCGCCAAACGGCCGGTTTGTTCATGATTCATCAACCAAAGAAGGTTGTGATGATCGGTCCTAACCGTGAATAGAGGTCCTCCCCACAAGTATTCTCTGAGCCTCTTGAGAGCCCATACTACTGCCAACGCCTCCCTCTGTCGCGTGCAGTAATTTCGCTCCGCCGCACACAGCTTTCTACTAATAAACATGATCGGGCGCAACTTTTTCTCCTCATCTTCCTGTTGCAGCACCGCGCCAATCGCAAACTTAGATGCATCCGTGTCGACTACGAACGGCTTCGTAAAGTCGGGCATCATAAGTACTAATCCGCCGTCCTTGGGATCTTTGTAAATGAGATCTTTGAGCGTATTAAACGCCTGCAAAAGCCTCCTCATCCCACTTCTCAAAGTCTCCAAAATCAATCATCTTCTCCGACTTAGCCCGAGTTGCACCCCAATCGGGTATGAACTGGCTGTAGTACTGTGCCATCGCAAGAAAAGAGTGTAACTCTGTGCGATTCTTTGGCAACTGTCTACTCATGATCTCCTCCCTCTTCTCGCGCGATATCGAGACCCTATTATGAGAAATCTCGTAACCCAAATACGTCACACTTGTCCTGGCAAGCTGACATTTCTTTAGGTTGCATTTCAGGCCAAATGCTCCGATGCGCCTGAAGACATCTGACAAGTGATCGATATGCTCTTCCATTGTGTTAGAGTATACGATGATGTCATCGATGTAACAAAATGCATATTCTCCCGCCTTCTGTCCTCTCCTTCTCATAAAACCATCCTCCGACTGGTCGTCATATTGACCGCTCAACATCTTCTGCATCGCCTTCTGAAAGAGCCCCGGGGCCTGTTTGAGTCCCATTGGAAGCACCTTCCACTGGTATATTTCCATACCCACAACGAATGCAGTCAGCCATCTGGATTTCTCGTCCAGTGGTATCTGCCAGAAGCCGTTCTTAAGGTCAATGACCGAATAGAATTTAGCATTCCGCAGCACCCTTCTGCCTTCTTCTAAGGTCGGCAGAGGATTTCTCTCTTCCTCTAGCACCTTATTCACACGGGCATAATTGATCGTCAAGCGCCATTCTCCTCCTGGCTTAGGGACGATTTTCGGTTGAGAGACAATTGGAGATGTAGATCTCTCAATAAAGTCCTCATCGAGCAACTGTCTCACATTCTCCTCCGCTATTTTTGCCTCATGTATGCTCAAATTTGCCCTCCGTGGTGCCGGAGATGGCTCCGCACCCGGTATCTTGTAAATGACAGCAGTGAAGTCATCCGACTTTACACCACCTGCCCGAGGAGGGTCGAAAATTTCTCTGTACGCCTCCATCTTAGCTTTGAGAAACGCCTTCTCTCTCTCCGTACCCACTCCTTCTTCTAAAATTTTCCGCGCCGCCGCTTGGAAATCTTCCTCCGACATCTTCTTATGCTCCTTGAGGGGCGCTAAGTCCTCCTCCAAACTCAAATCTTCCTCGGACAAATCGTCTAGTCCCGTTCTTTCATACGTGACTGTGTCCGGCTCATCATCATGACCCAGCCCGACAAGCATATCAATAAGGTTCGCGTATTGTATCGGAGCCTTACGGGTGTAGAAACCATCAAAGCATGTGAAAGCTTGAGGTATCAATTTCAACTTGTCCTGGGCTCTGAGCTTTTGCTTGTATGCACTGCTCTGCTCCCGAGACCCGAGTCGACAAGCCACCACTAACTGTTGCTTGCGAGAAGGAACAGGTATAGGATGATCAATAAGCCGGTCCCTTATCTCCTGTGCCCAGATCGCCTTCTCATTGTATGGCAGAATGACAGTATACGGCTTGTTACTCTCAAATAGAGTCCGTAGACACTTTTTCACTTCAGTTAATGAGCGCGGCCAGGTAGGCACATCGCCCCAAAAATTCGTGATAAAAGTTTTAATGTCATCCGCTGGAGTATCGGGGATACGCCCCTTCCTCCTTGGCACGAACGCCTCTCTCTTCTCATCTGACACCTTCGCATGGTAACAGTAGCCATTAGTAATATGGACATCCGCCCCGCCACCTTCTGCAAATCTGGCCAACGACGGGCACTGTTTCGCAACACATATTATCTCCTCATTACGCGCTACGACTAAGTCATCAATAGACTTTCTGTCCCATGCGGGAATCGTAACCGTATACGCCTGCATCTCCGTCTCCCAATTGTCGGTCCAGGTCAGTTCCTCCGGCACTGTGACATAGGGGTGTACATAGGCTTCAGTTGCCTCATGTACGAAGGCCAACTTTTTCCTCTCCGTTGCTAGACTCAGCTCAAAAGCCTCGTATGAGTCAGTAGCAGTCATCGGATTAATATCCTCCTCCTCTCCATTCTTCACTCCATAAATCACCCGCCGTGCGGCGCAATCGATCACAGCCCCCATCGTAGCCAATTGGTCATACGACAGCAGGATTGAACCGTGGTAATCGGGGACAACATACAGGTCCGCACGATATACTCGACCGGATTTCAATTTGAAAATTAATGTGACGATGCCCGTAATTTCCGTACGGCTGCCTACCCCTTTTAGGGTCCCCTTTGTTTTTCTAATGTTTTTGTCCACCCATGTCCAGTGACTATTCAAAAACTTCTGGCCGACAATATTAATATTCGCCATCGTATCATTACCAACTTTTAATGTGGTTTGTAAAGTTTCACAAAAGAGGTCAGTGTAGCATAGCGCGTCTGGTCTATGTAAACTAGCCGCTAGCATATGAATTTTTTGTTCTAGGGTTTTGAGTCTAAGCTCAAGTTCCTTGTCCTCTTCTCGTTCTCCCCCCTTTTCCGCCAACTTAACTTATTGAGTCTCCGGGGCTTCCGGTATCTCGAGTGTCTTTTGGACAGAGTCTGGTACACCGAGTGTACTCGTGTCTATAGCAGAGACTATTAAGTCCTTTGGCGGGGGTACGGTCCGCTGCTTCTTCGTAGGAGAAGACCTAGCCTTTGGTTTCGGCTTCCTCTCCTCCATCGCCTTCTTCGCCTTCCTATTCGCATCATTTATCATATTAGCTCTCGAAGGATGAACTAGCAAGTGCTTACCTTGAGGCTTGTGAGGCTGTGTGCCTTCACCTTCACGTCTGGGAGGAACGGAACCGTTCGTATCCTGTTCAGCAACAGTAGGCATAACTGTGACTGTCGGATTAAAAAGAACAGTTTTTATCTCCTTCTCTCTCTTCTTTTCCTCTCTCTTCTCCTCCCGTCAGTCTACGACGACAACACGCTCACCTGAGCCGGTGTCTTCGTCTTGACGTCCCCCCTCCGTAGCGGTATAAGCTTGCTGGGGGTAGTTGGAGCTGGAACTGGTGCTATAATTCCAGTATCCGTGTCCTCTGGGAGGGCGCGCTGGGGTCCGTCCTCCCCTTCCACGAAAGCCTCGTCCTCGTGGTGCCGCCCCTCTTGGTGTCCCTCGGGACCCTCGTGACGATCCTTTCGTCTCTCCTCCTCCTCTAGTCGGCGCCTTTGATCGGCCCGATGTCTCTCTCTTCTCCATTCTCTTCATTCTGTCAAGGAAGTAAATGATGGCCTCCCGGAACTCCGCATCCGAGACCATATTCGCATTCCACCTCCCCTCCTCCAACTCCTTCTTGTACATGGCGTACATGGTCTTTTTCATGCCTTCGAGCTCTCTAAGGAAAAGATTTCGCTGCCTATCATCAAGAGAGTCGTGGCTGAAGAGGCAATTGCCTACTCCTTTCTGTGCCTCATGCTTACACGCCATGTATGAAAAATAGCGGTAGCACGGCGTCGGCTCATCATCTCTCCCCCTCTTGAGACCTGCCGTTCGAGTTGCATGTGCTGCTTGAGCACCTCCAACCCCCTGTGTCGCGGCACTGGAGAATGACTCGGTGGCAGTGTCCAATTCGGAACACGTGTCGAGCACCTCCTTGAACAGGTCGCCCGGCGGAGTAGCCGCTACAGTCCTCTCGTATATATTCGTTTCTAAAAAATCCGCCGTCTTCACCGCCGTGAAGGTCGGACAGGACTGTATGATCCTTGCGAGCTTGCTCGGGTGTCGTGTACACAAAGCACTCAGGAAGTACAAAATGATATACTTCCGGCTATAAAAGAGCCCGTACTTGGCGCTGACCTCAGTGAGGATCGCTGCCAACCTCGTGCCAATGCCCAGCCCTTCGTTCACCTCTTGAAAAATCTCGAACCCAATCAAAGTACCAGTGCACAGGTGCTGATACCCATGAGTTTTAAAGTATTGCAAGAGGACGGCAACTGGCACCGTGCATTGCAGGTCTGAGGCTGCTCTCCTAGCCGCCACCTCTACCGCTCTCATCGCCTTGTACTCCCCAACATCAAACCCTTGTGTGATGATTGATGGGTCCAACAAGGTGTACAACGCCTCATACTCCTGTGTTTCGTCCGTTGGATGCTGCTTCATACAAGCATCAATTCTTCTGAGCTTGTCTCGAAGGTTCGCATCCGTGTCCTTCTGACTCGCTGTCTCTGCATACAGCGTCAGAGCAGTGGCATCGGACTTTGTATATTTTTGGAAGGCCTGTATGATAGCCTGTCTGTCCTTTTTGTCATTACTGTTGACAATGTTGACAATAACAGTGGTAGGCGCTGAGCTAGTCGCAGGGGCCGAAGGGGCTGTGTGGGCTGACGGGGCGGAGCGGCCCGAGGGAGCCATATAAGATCCAGAGGAATATTTCGGTCCCTTTGTTCCCGCCGCCTTGGCTAATGCAATCTTTGCCTCCATCTCCTTCTTTTCTTTCTCAGCCGCTAGCTCTTTGATATACAGCTCTTGGGCATGATGAAAAAAAGACAGGATCTCAAGGAACAAGGCCTTCTCCGCCAACTCCTTCTCTCCCGCTTTATTGGTGGGGGGTGGTGCGGCCGTCCCCTCCAAGATCGTATGATCCTTCGTGAAGACCCACCTCTTCCATGCGTCATCCTTCACCAAGGCCGCATGCAGCTTCTTCATCCTCTTCACCCCTCCAGCTTCGCCTTCTATTTCCCTCAGGGCCGGGTGAAGGTCCCTGCCAAACTGGGTGTGTTGGAGTTTACCCAGGTCCACTAGCTTGGCCTCCATAAGTTTCAGAGACACATCCATGACATTGATCTGTCCTTTTGGATTCCTGAACTTAAACTCCTTTTCCACTCTCTTTATTGAATCAATGTCCTGACCAGGATCGAGCAACCTAGTCAGTGCTCTTGTGTTCCATGGCAGCACAGTCTTTCCAGTCTGGTACTCAAAGAGTATAGCACACTCAAACACTGTCCATGAGAGGTCGAGTAGCTCCAGTAAAGACATATTGTCCCCAAATGAGACATGTTGCACCTGTAACTGTGCACTGTCGTCTCTGAGGAATTCTGCGAGAGGCAGAGCTTGCCTTGGGAGAGGGTAACAGATGTCCTCCTTCTTCAAGGGTTGTCCCCATCGCATTTCTTGGGGAATGTATAGCCATTTATAGGCCTCATCATTCCCTTTCTTCTCCTCAAACTCCTTCTTACTTAGTTTGCCATATTCGGCCACAAACCTCGCTTCCTCTCCTCCCTTCTGCTCCTCCTCGACTTCCTCTGCTCCTCCTGTGTCAAAGGAAGGCGCAGTAAAAAATTGATTCTCTGCTCCTCCTGTGTCAAAGGAAGGTGCCAGATCTCCTCCTTCTGCATGAGAGTCAACGAACTCCTCTTCGTTTCCTGGGGTTCGCTCACTCTCCCCCCCTCCTTCCTGCCAGTCTTCAGACCTAGTGGATATGGATGCTGAAGGAATACGGATGAGACAGAGTTGTTTCTACCCAGTAATTGCTCTGTTCGTCTATGAGGAACGAATAGAGAGAAAAAACGAAAAGACAGTATAGAGAGAGAGCGTCTCACCTCTATGTCTTATGTTTTTTTTTTTTTTTTTTTTTTTTTTTTTTTGTGAGAAAGAAGTAATCTGTACGAATTTCTCTGAAAATTTGATCTCCTTCTCCACTCCTCTTTTCTTTTTCTCTTTTTGTTGTTGTATCTGTTATGAGGTACGAGGACCTATGTACAGATAATGTCAAAGAGGCTAGAGAAGCACTCCTTGAGAAGTCGACTTGTCGTCTGACACTTGTTCAGACCTATTGTCGAAAGACAGTCAGAGATTTGCAAAAATACTCTGATGTGTGTGGTTTGAGAGGCAACAAAGAGCACAGACTTGAAAGGTAGAGTACTACGCTCGTGTCCTTCAAGTTTGTTTGTATCTGTGAGTGTTTGTTTGTACGTCTGTTGACCTACTCTGTCTCTGTCTCAAGAGAGAACAAAAGAACAGCTACGAGGTCTGGTGTCTGGCCTCCTTGTGAGGACACAGATACAGGCTGTGGAGAGGGTACTGAGACACCTACTCACAAACGCCTAGACGTCTAGTTTTGCAAAAAGAGCTGTGTGGGGATGTGCTGGAGTATTTGTTTTTTGGAACACCTACTCAGAAGAGATAGGTCTGTCCAATTTTTCTTTCTGCTGTGCCAAAAACAAGCCAGAAAAGAAATCAGCCTTGTGCTGGTGACTCCAATGTTACAATCCCCGAAGATAGCTCAATAAAAAGTCGGTTATACAACCAGACACAAATCCCCAAAAGAGAATGATGTCTCGTTATATTAGCTCAGTGAAGCCGAAAAGAAAACGGCAACAGACCAAGGTTAAAATGGCATTAGGTCAAATCCGGCCAAACGATATTGAAAATAATGGGAAAAAACTAGGTGCACCTGACACCAGAAAAAAGGGTACTTTTTACCGGCTATCCGGGGGGTGATGCCTACATCATCACTACCTGTTGCATAGTGATCATCACTAACAGTATGTAGTGATGAGCACTACACCAGTAGTGATGAGCACTACACAATGTAGTGCTCATGACTAACTGTTGTTAGTGATGATCACTAAATATGTAGTGCTTGTCACTACCTGTTGTTAGTGATGACCACTAAACACCTGTAGTGCCCGTCACTACTCTTGGAAGTGATGGGAACTACAGTTATTTAGTGCTCATCACTATACTTGGCTGGTAACAGTGACTTCAGTAGTAGTGAGCCATCGCCACAATAATTAGTTAAGTGACAGTCACTACAGTCATAGTACTCACCACTACATTATTAGTGATGATCACTACTACATTCTTACTGACTTCCTGATAGCCGAAATTAACGCAAAAAACCTAGTCATGTTTTACTTGACATACGTAGTGACAAAGAAAGTGCTACCAACCTGTCAACCTGCCCTGGCGATCATTTCTGCCCGCTTTGTACTTGGCTTACCGCTTCGTTTCGTTCCTGTTAGAACTGTTGGAACGTTTGTATCATTTTCTTTGTCATTTACTAGGTCAACGTAGACATGACTAGGTTTTTTACTTTCACTCTTCGGGGGCTTGACACGTTGTGTTGCGACCGTCTTCATTCTTTCCTTTGGATTACTAACTACACATGGTCTTGCCGTTGCAGATGCTGCCAGTACAAAATCTTGGAGCTGTTGTTTGGTCATTTTTAAACATTTTGGCTTCGTGTGGGTGTCCAAGCCAGGCCAACTATAAACCACTTCTCCACTTAAGCCGTTGTCCTTGGCTTTTTGGTTAAAAGGCCAAACACCCTTCAATTTTTGCCCGTTCTGCATGTGCCACTTGCTGTGCTGGTATATCTGCACAATCACATGATCGTCACCGATAAACTCATCTTCGAAGCCGTAAACGCACAGTCCTGGATCCCCGTATTCGAACTCGCCGCCTGCTGCCAGTACCACGATATGCAGCTCCGGGTGGACTCCCCGTACAGACTGCAAGGTGTATTTCTGCACTAGCAGCACAGCAAGCATTTGGTAAAGCACATACAGGGTGATAAGATGTAGCACCTGTCACTAAATCTTTGTCTTCAATGCCCACTGTTCTAGTCGCTCTCTGAAAGCCTGCTCCGTCATTTCCAAATGCTCATCATATAATGCTCCCTCAATTTCTAGTTCCGTGAGATGTGAGTTTTCCTAAATGGGAAAATAACACAAAAGGAGAGAGAGAGAGAGAGAGAGAGAGAGAGCGAGAGAGAGAGCGAGAGAGAGAAAGATCCTACTTATCTTGACATGCTATGCATTAAGTGATCATCACTAACTTCTAAGTGACCATCACTACCCTCTAAGTGACCATCACTATCCTCTAAGTGACCATCACTAACCTCTAAGTGACCATCACTAACCTCTAAGTGAACATCACTAACTGCTCGTCATTACATGCTTAGTAACCATCACTTATCCGTTAGTGATGAACACTAATATTGTAGTGATCATCACTAGCATTCAGCCACAAATTTTATTGTTATCAGTATTATTATTATTATCATTATTATTATTATTATTATTACCTGATAACTGGCTATGCCTCAACCTTGCTTGGCAATGCGTTCCATGAGCAGAAACGCGTACACCTGTCCACTTCCCGCTGCTTTAACACCAGTTCTGTATGATTTCAGGAAAAACCCTTGCGAGAGCAAAGCTCCAAGAGTATCCCTGTGGTCGTGGGACATGCTGTTTGATTTACAGCTATCAGTAACCATGATATACTTTACCCGCTCGTCCTTGATTATTTTCAACAGGACTTTATGCTTATGGGCTGGTTTCCAACCTTTCCAGAACAATAACACTGTTATGTTCTTGTTCCAGTTCAACGCACGTGGTATTAAACCAACGCGAGCGGCTTGAGCTTCTACACCCAAAAACGATGGAAGAAAAAATGGATGAAATGCTGAAAAAAATGCATGGCATGACCATGAAGCTGCTGCAATCTGAGGCAAAAGTTGAAAGCCTAACGAGAGAACTCAAAGAGGAACGAGATCGAAACAGGTTTTCCTCCAACAACAGCACCACCTCACACATGAGCAGACCCCAGTCCATGCAATCTTCCAGTGCATCCTCATCACACAGCAACAACAACAACACACTTCAAGGCAGCTGGAAACAACACTTTAATCTCGCAAACAGCAATTTGCATGAAAGTTTCCCGTTACATAAAAGAGAAGAACCACCGGTAGTACTCCCAAACAACGAATCTTTGGACACCGCGATAATCACCGGAATTCCATATGATTCCAAAGAAACTCAAAAACAAACTCAGAAAATAGTAACAGCTTTAATGAAAGCGAAAGGTATGGACTGTAAGGATGGTGACATATTACTTTGCAAAAGAATGATCTCGGACCATGCAGCAAAGATGTACAACCCGGAAACAGCAAAAACCACGCCTGCGATAAAAGTCCGGTTTGCAAGTAATCAGCTGAAGAAAAATTTCGTCCGGTACGATAAATCTTCACATCCCCAGCACAAGCAAATCTCGCAAATCACGCCACGCTTGCAGAATTACACGGGTAAAGATTACCACATCATGTGTAAAGAGAGCTTGTCACCTGAAACACTCAAACTCCTTGACCACACAAAGCAACTCATGAAGGACTACCCAAATTTCGTGGCAGCAGTGTGGACCACAGATGGTGAGATATATCTACGCCCACGAGAGAGTGAGAACAGATTTAAGATCAAACGCTTGACTCATATTCGGTACTTGAAGAACCACTTCAAGAACTGTGAATCAGACCACTCATCTGCCTCCCCAAGGACCAACAGGTCAGGAAATGCAACCATGTCTAGTTCCAGTTCGACGTTCCCTGCCAGTGAGGCACCGCAGTAAGCCATGAGCTCCTTATTACAGCCCAACCCCTACCCCTGGAACACCTACCAGAGCAAACTCAACCCAATTGCAACAATGCACCATCACACCCACCAGCACAAATCATACACCCACACCTCACATCTCTTCCCCCCAAGGTAAACAAACACTTCTCTATATATCATACGAATATCCGTGGTATAACAGGAAGCCACCAAACTCTATATGGGGATCTGATGACTACAACACCATTATACATCCACTCATTATCATCCAAAAACGTAATAGTCCGTCTGATATGTCTCAAATCATGGAGAACACCTACCATGCCTCTTTTTGCCAAACTACGCTTACTCAACATACTTAACATGTATAAATAGCGTATGCATGGATGCACACTCCCTTATTTACCCAGCCTTCAAGGCTTTCCTTCCCCTTCACTACAACAATATTCGACCAATCACAGCTGTTCATAACTACAACACTAGGCGGTCATCAAAGAAACACATGTACAACGACTCAACGACGGGTCAATACAGCAGAGCAGCACAAGCACAATGGGATAAGCTGCCAGAGCACCTAAGAGATATCTTATACAAAGCAGAATTCAAAAAGGAACTCAATGCATATCTCTTAAGGATGCAAGAATCCTGACACTGCCTACGGGCCTAAAGAGGGCGTTGGACACCTCATCATCAGATGATACCTGAGTGTGGGACAAGTTCAGCGTTGATCACATCCTAAGCCGGAGTGTGGTTGGCCAAACCCCCTTGTGGAGTCACCTCGTGTCTACCAGCTTTTGCGAGTGCCACCGTTATATATAGTACTGAGTGAGAATATAACACTTTCAACATATATATATATATATATATATATATACATATATATATATATATATATAAATATATATATATATAGTACTGAGTGAGAATATAACTCTTTCAACATATATATACATATATATATATTATATTATATTATATTATATTATTATATATATTTCCGTTTTTTTTTTTTTTTTTTTTTTTTTTTTTTTTTTTTTTTTTCTTTTTATCGTTCCTCACTGAACTAGAACTTTACTTTGACTTCATAAAAGATTAATCTAATATATATATATATAATATATATATATATACATATATATATATTTGTTAATTCCATATATATTTATTATTATTGTTATTACTATTTTATTATTATTATTATTATTATTATTATTATTATTATTATTATTATTATTATTATTGTTCCAGTGGTCAAGTTCTACCATCTGGGCCCTGTCGCCAGTTCGATTCCCGTCGGTGCCACCAGTATTTTCATTGAACATACCAGTCTATTTCTGGACCAGTATTTTCATTGAACATACCGGCCCGTCTGGAAGTGTTGGAACTGCCCTTGCGGGAGTGTCATTAGAGCTTATCGTCAATTCTTCGTACTCCCCTCACGGGTGAGACGATGGAGGCGCATGTGCAGAAATGCATCAGCCATTGACAGAGAAGCACTATTATTATTGTTATTTTATTTTAATATTTTTAATCTAAGTCATTTTATTTTAATACTTTAATTTTTATAATTTCTCATTATCTTTAATAACTTGAGACGTAGGTCACCATCTAGTTAAATCAATAGCTCTTGAGCTAACGATTTGTATGGATCGACCAGAGGTTAAATTGTTAACTTCATTAAACCGAAGGCCTAGGCCTAGTAGTATATACATATATATATATGTTAATTCCATATATGTTTATTATTATTGTTATTACTATTTTATTATTATTATTATTATTATTATTATTATTATTATTATTATTATTATTATTATTATTATTATTATTATTATTATTATATTTTATTTTAATATTTTTAATCTAAGTCATTTTATTTTAATACTTTAATATTTGAATAATTTCTCGTTATCTTTAATAACTTGAGACGTAGGTCACCATCTAGTTAAATCAATAGCTCTTGAGCTAACGATTTGTATGGATCGACCAGAGGTTAAATTTGTTAACTTCATTAAACCGAAGGCCTAGGCCTAGTAGTAGTAGTAGTAGTTGTAGTGGTAGTAGTAGTAGTAGTAGTAGTAGTTAGTAGTAGTAGTAGTAGTAGTAGTAGTAGTATTAGTAGTAGTAGTAGTAGTAGTAGTAGTAGTAGCTGTAGTTTGAGTAGAAGTTGTAGTAAAAGCAGAAGCAGCAGAAGCAGCAGTAGCAGTAGTAGCAGTAGCAGTACTAGTAGTAGTAGTAGTTGTAGTAGTGATAATGATAATGATAATGATAATAATAATAATAATAATAATAATAATAATAATACTAATAATACTAATAATAATAATAATAATAATAATAATAATAATAATAATAATAATAATAATAATAATAATAATAATAATAATACTATTTACTATATCTGAGGCGTACTGATGCAGCTAATGGCATATCCTCAACGGACATAAGCCTCCAATACCCTTGTTCGAGGTCCTCCACCCCCCCGTGTCAGTCTCTCGCCTGATGATCGGGGCCACCGATGGAGCTCCTGAGGGCAAGACTGCACTAAGCCGAGGTTATTCCGCAGTCCCAGCAACCTCTTGCAAGACGTCACCGAATGTGCAAGTGCATACACCAAGCGCGGTTGCTAGAGCTGCCTCGAAACCCCACCCATAACAATCTGGTGTCTGCTGGGTCCTGGGCTATCAACCAGCATATGCGGAGTTTAAGATCTTTTACGCGCGCAACGACCCTCCTCCCCAGCATCTACCACCAAAGGGTTATGAGTTGGCGTCACAGTTTAACGCCTTGAGACCATTGGGCTGGAACTCTGTTTAGCAAGTGTGACTAGGTTTTTTCATCGGAATAATAATGATAATAATAATAATAATAATAATAATAATAATAATAATAATAATAATAATAATAATAATAACAATACTACTACTACTACTACTACTACTACTACCACTACTACTACTACTACTACTACTACTACTACTACTACTACTATTACTACTACTACTACTACTACTACTACTACTACCACTACTACTACTACTACTACTATTATCATTATTATTATCATTATTATTATTATTATTATTATTGGCCCTGTCGCCAGTTCGATTCCCGTCGGTGCCACCAGTATTTTCATTGAACATACCGGTCTATTTCTGGACCAGTATTTTCATTGAACATACCGGCCCGTCTGGAAGTGTTGGAACTGCCCTTGCGGGGGTGTCATTAGAGCTTATCGTCAATTCTTCGTACTCCCCTCACGGGTGAGACGATGGAGGCGCATGTGCAGAAATGCATCAGCCATTGACAGAGAAGCACTATTATTATTATTATTATTATTATTATTATTATTATTATTATTATTATTATTATTATTGTTGTTGTTATTGTTATGATTAATATTATTATTATTATTATTATTATTATTATTATTATTATTATTATTATTATTATTATTATTATTATTATTATTATTATTATTATTATTATTATTATTATTATTATTATTATTATTATTATTAGTGGCACCGCGATAGCCCACTGGTTAAGGTCTACTATCTGGGACCTGTCGCCAGTTCGATTCCCGTCGGTGCCAGTATTTTCAAAGGATATTTTCTTTGAAAGTATTGGTCTGTCTGGAAGGCTTGGAGCTGCGGCCTTGCGGGGGTGTCAGTAGAGCCTATCGTCAAATCTTCGTACTCCCCTCGCGGGTGAGACGATGGAGGCACATGTGCAGAAATGCATTCGCGATTGACTGAGAAGCACTATTATTATTATTATTAATATTATTACTAGTATTATGACTATGATTATTATTATGATTATCAC
>WBZZ01002660.1:0-33990 GCA_019918135.1 Paulinella micropora | reverse complement strand
TGGCAGAATTTCCTCAGAGACGACGGTGCACAGTTACAGGTGCAACAAGTCTCATTTGGGGATAATATGTTTTTACTGGAGCTACTCGACCTCTCATGGACAGTGAGTGTGCTATACTCTTTGAGTACCAGACTGGAAAGACTGTGCTGCCATGGAACACAAGAGCACTGGCTAGGTTGCTCGATCCTGGTCAGGACATTGATTCAATAAAGAGAGTGGAAAAGGAGTTTAAGTTCAGGAATCCAAAAGGACAGATCAATGTCATGGATGTGTCTCTGAAACTTATGGAGGCCAAGTTAGTGGACCTGTGTAAACTCCAACACACCCAGTTTGGCAGGGACCTTCACCCGGCCCTGAGGGAAATAGAAGGCGAAGCTGGAGGGTGACGAGGATGAAGAAGCTGCATGCGTCTTGGTGAAGGATGACGCATGGAAGAGGTGGGTCTTCACGAAGGATCATACGATCTTGGAGGGGACGGCCGCACCACCCCCACCAATAAAGCGGGAGAGAAGGAGTTGGCGGAGAAGGCTCTGTTCCTTCGGAATGCAGCTGAGATCCTGTCTTTTTTTCATCATGCCCAAGAGCTGTATATCAAAGAGTTAGCGGCTGAGAAAGAAAAGAAGGAGATGGAGGCAAAGATTGCATTAGCCAAGGCGGCGGGAACAAAGTGACCGAAATATTCCTCTGGATCTTATATGGCTCCCTCGGGCCGCTCCGCCCGTCAGCCCACACAGCCCCTTCGGCCCCTGCGACTAGCTCAGCGCCTACCACTGTCATTGTCAACAGTAATGACAAAAAGGACAGACAGGCTATCATACAGGCCTTCCAAAAATATACCAAGTCCGATGCCACTGCTCTGACGCTGTATGCAGAGACAGCGAGTCAGAAGGACACTGATGCGAACCTTCGAGACAAGCTCCGAAGAATTGATGCTTGTATGAAGCAGCATCCAACGGACGAAACACAGGAGTATGAGGCGTTGTACACCTTGTTGGACCCATCAATCCTCACACAAGGGTTTGATGTTGGGGAGTACAAGGCGATGAGAGCGGTAGAGGTGGCGGCTAGGAGAGCAGCCTCAGACCTGCAATGCACGGTGCCAGTTGCCGTCCTCTTGCAATACTTTAAAACTCATGGGTATCAGCACCTGTGCACTGGTACTTTGATTGGGTTTGAGATTTTTCAAGAGGTGAACGAAGGGCTGGGCATTGGCACGAGGTTGGCAGCGATCCTCACTGAGGTCAGCGCCAAGTACGGGCTCTTTTATAGCCGGAAGTCTATCATTTTGTACTTCCTGAGTGCTTTGTGTACACGACACCCGAGCAAGCTCGCAAGCATCATACAGTCCTGTCCGACCTTCACGGCGGCGAAGACGGCGGATTTTTTAGAAACGAATATATACGAGAGGACTGTAGCGGCTACTCCGCCGGGCGACCTGTTCAAGGAGGTGCTCGACGCGTGTTCCGAATTGGACACGGCCACCGAATCATTCTCCAGTGCCGCGACACAGGGGGTTGGAGGTGCTCAAGCAGCACATGCAACTCGAACGGCAGGTCTCAAGAGGGGGAGAGATGAGCCGACGCAGTGCTACCGCTATTTTTCATACATGGCGTGTAAGCATGAGGCACAGAAAGGAGTAGGCAATTGCCTCTTCAGCCACGACTCTCTTGATGATAGGCAGCGAAATCTTTTCCTTAGAGAGCTCGAAGGCATGAAAAAGACCATGTACGCCATGTACAAGAAGGAGTTGGAGGAGGGGAGGTGGAATGCGAATATGGTCTCGGATGCGGAGTTCCGGGAGGCCATCATTTACTTCCTTGACAGAATGAAGAGAAGGGAGAAGAGAGAGACATCGGGCCGATCAAAGGCGCCGACTAGAGGAGGAGGAGAGACGAGAGGATCGTCACGAGGGTCCCGAGGGACACCAAGAGGGGCGGCACCACGAGGACGAGGCTTTCGTGGAAGGGGAGGACGGACCCCAGCGCGCCCTCCCAGAGGACACTGATACTGGAATTATAGCTCCAGTTCCAGCTCCAACTACCCCCAGCAAGCTTATACCGCTAAGGAGGGGGGACGTCAAGACGAAGACACCGGCTCAGGTGAGCGTGTTGTCGTCGTAGACTGACGGGAGGAGAAGAGAGAGGAAAAGAAGAGAGAGAAGGAGATAAAAACTGTTCTTTTTAATCCGACAGTCACAGTTATGCCTACTGTTGCTGAACAGGATACGAACGGTTCCGTTCCTCCTAGACGTGAAGGTGAAGGCACACAGCCTCACAAGCCTCAAGGTAAGCACTTGCTAGTTCATCCTTCGAGAGCTAATATGATAAATGATGCGAATAGGAAGGCGAAGAAGGCGATGGAGGAGAGGAAGCCGAAACCAAAGGCTAGGTCTCCTCCTACGAAGAAGCAGCGGACCGTACCCCGCCAAAGGACTCCATAGTCTCTGCTATAGACACGAGTACAATCGGTGTACCAGACTCTGTCCAAAAGACACTCGAGATACCGGAAGCCCCGGAGACTCAAGAAGTTAAGTTGGAGGAAAAGGGGGAGAACGAGAAGAGGATAAGGAACTTGAGCTTAGACTCAAAACCCTAGAACAAAAAATTCATGTGCTAGCGGCTAGTTTACATAGACCAGACGCGCTATGCTACACTGACCTCTTTTGTGAAACTTTACAAACCACATTAAAAGTTGGTAATGATACGATGGCGAATATTAATATTGTCGGCCAGAAGTTTTTGAATAGTCTCCGGACATGGGTGGACCAAAACATTAGAAAAACAAAGGGGACCCAAAAGGGGTAGGCAGCCGTACGGAAATTACGGGCATCGTCACATTAATTTTCAAATTGAAATCCGGTCGAGTATATCGTGCGGACCTCTATGTTGTCCCCGATTACCACGGTTCAATCCTGCTGTCGTATGACCAATTGGCTACGATGGGGGCAGTGATCGATTGCGCCGCACGGCGAGTAATTTATGGAGTGAAGAATGGAGAGAAGGAGGATATTAATCCGATGACTGCTACTGACTCATACGAGGCTTTTGAGCTGAGTCTAGCAACGGAGATAAAAAAGTTGGCTTTCGTACATGAGGTAACTGAAGCCTATGTACACCCCTATGTCACAGTGCCGGACGAACTGTCCTGGACCGACAATTGGGAGACGGAGATGCAGGCGTATACGGTTACGATTCCCGCATGGGACAAAAAGTCTATTGATGACTTAATCGTAGCGCGTAATGAGGAGATAATATGTGTTGCGAAACAGTGCCCGTCGTTGGCCAGATTCGCAGAAGGTGGTGGGGCAGATGTCCATATTACTAATGGCTACTGTTACCACGCAAAGATGTCAGATGAAAAGAGAGAGGCGTTTGTGCCAAGGAGGAAGGGGCGTATCCCCGATACTCCAGCGGATGACATTAAAACTTTTATCACGAACTTTTGGGGCGATGTGCCTACCTGGCCGCGCTCATTAACTGAAGTGAAAAAGTGTCTACGGACTCTATTTGAGAGTAACAAGCCGTATACTGTCATTCTGCCATACAATGAGAAGGCGATCTGGGCACAGGAGATAAGGGACCGGCTTATTGATCATCCTATACCTGTTCCTTCTCGCAAGCAACAGTTAGTGGTGGCTTGTCGACTCGGGTCTCGGGAGCAGAGCAGTGCATACAAGCGGAAGCTCAGAGCCCAGGACAAGTTGAAATTGATACCTCAAGCTTTCACATGCTTTGATGGTTTCTACACCCGTAAGGCTCCGATACAATACGCGAACCTTATTGATACGCTTGTCGGACTCGGTCATGATGATGAGCCGGACACAGTCACGTATGAAAGAACGGGACT
Source organism: Paulinella micropora (assembly GCA_019918135.1). Classification (NCBI taxonomy): domain Eukaryota; phylum Cercozoa; class Imbricatea; order Euglyphida; family Paulinellidae; genus Paulinella; species Paulinella micropora. The sequence continues at coordinate 30,144 of WBZZ01002660.1, read as the reverse complement.
AGACGATTTGTCCGAGGAAGATTTGCGTTTGGAGGAGGACTTAGCGCCCCTCAAGGAGCATAAGAAGATGTCGGAGGAAGATTTCCAAGCGGCGGCGCGGAAAATTTTAGAAGAAGGAGTGGGTTCGGAGAGAGAGAAGGCGTTTCTCAAAGCTAAGATGGAGGCGTACAGAGAAATTTTCGACCCTCCTCGGGCAGGTGGTGTAAAGTCGGATGACTTCACTGCTGTCATTTACAAGATACCGGGTGCGGAGCCATCTCCGGCACCACGGAGGGCAAATTTGAGCATACATGAGGCAAAAATAGCGGAGGAGAATGTGAGGCAGTTGCTCGATGAGGACTTTATTGAGAGATCTACATCTCCAATTGTCTCTCAACCGAAAATTGTCCCTAAGCCAGGAGGAGAATGGCGTTTGACTATCAATTATGCCCGTGTGAATAAGGTGCTAGAGGAAGAGAGAAATCCTCTGCCGACCTTAGAAGAAGGCAGAAGGGTGCTGCGGAATGCTAAATTCTATTCGGTCATTGACCTTAAGAACGGCTTCTGGCAGATACCACTGGACGAGAAATCCAGATGGCTGACTGCATTCGTTGTGGGTATGGAAATATACCAGTGGAAGGTGCTTCCGATGGGACTCAAACAGGCCCCGGGGCTCTTTCAGAAGGCGATGCAGAAGATGTTGAGTGGTCAATATGACGACCAGTCGGAGGATGGTTTTATGAGAAGGAGAGGACAGAAGGCGGGAGAATATGCATTTTGTTACATCGATGACATTATCGTATACTCTAACATAATGGAAGAGCATATCGATCACTTGTCAGATGTCTTCAGGCGCATCGGAGCTTTTGGCCTGAAATGCAACTTAAAGAAATGTCAGCTTGCAAAGACAAGTGTGACGTATTTGGGTTACGAGATTTCTCATAACAGGGTCTCGATATCGCGCGAGAAGAGGGAGGAGATCATGAGTAGACAGTTGCCAAAGAATCGCACAGAGTTACACTCTTTTCTTGCGATGGCACAGTACTACAGCCAGTTCATACCCGATTGGGGTGCAACTCGGGCTAAGCTGGAGAAGATGATTGATTTTGGAGACTTTGAGAAGTGGGATGAGGAGGCTTTGCAGGCGTTTAATACGCTCAAAGATATCATTTATAAAGATCCCAAGGACGGCGGATTAGTACTTATGATGCCCGATTTACGAAACCGTTCGTAGTCGACACGGATGCATCTAAGTTTGCGATTGGCGCGGTGCTGCAACAGGAAGATGAGGAGAAAAAGTTGCGCCCGATCATGTTTATTAGTAGAAAGCTGTGTGCGGCGGAGCGAAATTACTGCACGCGACAGAGAGAGGCGTTGGCAGTAGTATGGGCTCTCAAGAGGCTCAGAGAATACTTGTGGGGAGGACCTCTATTCACGGTTAGGACCGATCATCACAACCTTCTTTGGTTGATGAATCATGAACAAACCGGCCGTTTGGCGCGGTGGCAAGCTTTCTTGTCATGTTTCAATTTCACGATGGTCTACTTACCGGGAAAGCGAAACGTAGTCGCTGATAGCCTTTCCAGGCTAGAGTTTCAGTCGGAGGTGTCGGCTCTCGTATCATCAGTGGAGATGATGGACCTGTCCACGGACAAGGTATACGAGGTGAGCCACATAGAGGCGATGCAGATGGCAAGAGGCGTTCGTTATGACCGCACGGGTCTACGATATAGTCCTCAAGGCCCGGATCATGGCATATGCTGTGAGGCGCATGTTCTCGAAGACGCTGAGTGGTCTTATGAGGCATACGAGAACGCGAAGGCGAATATAAAAGAGGAGGAGGAGACGACTGAGGTCTGTACTGAACCTCCACAGGAAAATCGAAGCGAGCTTGATGAAGACCCGGAGAGGGTAGGAGTAAGGTTGGAGGACGGTACTATTCATATCGCCTCGCCTACCGCGTGGAGGCAGCAACAGGCGACGGATCCGGAGTTCAAGGAGCTCATAACGTTATACAAGAACCCTAATGAGCTTAAAAAGACTCCACAGATCAAAGATCAGATGAAGGAGATGGCGTGGAGAGATGGGCTATTGTGGTACAAGGGCCAGCATGGCAAATTTGCATCACAGCCTGACAAATGGACTCTCTGGGTACCAGAGAAGTTGAGGCGCTTTATATATGTCGCAGCCCATAACTGCCCCTTACTGGCACATCCGGGTCGACAAAGAACTCATTGGTTCATAGCGAGGCGATTTTGGTGGAAAGGGATGAAGGAGGAGATAGACAGGGAAGTGGACGCATGCATCCCATGCAAAACCACAAAGACACCGCTGAAGGCGAACTTTGGCCTGATCGGTACATTCCCGTTACACGCCGGGATGTTTGAATTTTTACACATCGATCATGTGGGACCTTTCCCCGAATCGGCCGAAGGGTACAGATACCTTCTTACCGCAATAGATCGAGCCACCAATTATGTCTGGGTTGTTCCTGTTAAGGACGCTACAGGCAAGACAACTGCAGAGGCTCTGATCGATAGGATCGTCTCGCAGATCGGAGTGCCTAAAAAGATATGTTCTGATCGAGGTTCTGACTTTAATAATGAAGTCATCGACAGACTATCTAAGTACTACGGGATGAAATGGCAATATGTTACTGCCTATAACCCGAGAGCGAATGGCAAGATCGAGCGGGTACATAGACCTCTCAAAGCCTCGCTTAAGATGTACTGTATGAAGAAGGAGAATCAGAGAGCCTGGGTGGAGGCAGCACCTTCATTTGCCTTTGCAATGAACTGTCTACCCTCATCGGCATTAGGAGGAGCCAGGAGCTCAGTCTCGCCATATCAATTGGTTTACGGCCGAGAGCCTAATATCCCAACCTCACTTCTGCATCCAAAAGACACTTGGGCAGATGAGGATGAGTTGTTCGGGATGAGACTAAGAGCGAAAATGGAGGCGGAACAAATAGTTGCGGCGCACAGGGAGGCGGAGCGCAGAAAGACTGACGCACAAGGAGTGCGACAAGCGCACTTAGATCAAGTCCGTTTCCAGGTTGGGGATATTGTACTCTTGTACCATCCTCAAGTCCCTAAGGGGGTTAGCTCTAAGCTGTTTACCCACTGGAAAGGACCATACCAGGTCATGGAACAGATGGGACCTCTGAACTATAAGATCAGGGGTAGAGGGAAGGTGCCGATTGTGAATGTTCGAAGGCTGATCAAATATGACCCCTTCTTACTTGAGGATGAATCCGTTGAGGAGGCGTTGAAACGGATGAAGGAGGACTTCAAAGAGGTACCGCCTATCAGTAAGGAGGATACCTTAGAGGAGGAGAATGCCTATCGGGCATGGTGTTCCTGGTACGACCCTGCTTCAAGTATCCAGGGTGATGTTCTCAATAAATGTTCTCATAGTAGACATATTAAATATTTTTTTCTTTGGATATACTTAATATCGTCATACCAGCACGGTCCGTCTCTAATTGTGTCGGTTTATCGCATGGTCGGGTTCACTCACACCGGCTTTGGATATAGTTATTAGGACTGGCCCCCTAGTACTATATTAAGGTAACTGATTGAATACAAGGGTATGTTATTAAAAGACAATGTATTTACTGATCGGAAGTGTTTTTGGAGAAGGAGAAAAATTATAACGCTGCTTTTATTGCAATAGTAATACTATTTGTTCTTGACATACTGCCTCAGAATTAAGTTACGGGGGGGACAACAAGTGTGGAAGGAGGAGTTTTTATTTACAAAAACGAGGCTGGAGATTTATAGTTGACTCGTGTCTGGCGTATGCGTTTTATATATCCACTGCACCGTCTATCCGTGGGTTAATGCACTTAGTTGCGACACCCCGTAGCGTTTGTGCAGAAAAGAAATCAGCAATTATATGACGAAAACATTGCATATTTCCGTCATAAAAACGGGAAGGTGTACTGTAGGCATCACTCCCCGGATAGCCGGTAAAAAGTACCCTTTTTCTGGTGTCAGGTGCACCTAGTTTTTTCCCATTATTTTCAATATCGTTTGGCCGGATTTGACCTAATGCCATTTTAACCTTGGTCTGTTGCCGTTTTCTTTTCGGCTTCACTGAGCTAATATAACGAGACATCATTCTCTTTTGGGGATTTGTGTCTGGTTGTATTACCGACTTTTTATTGAGCTATCTTCGGGGATTGTAACAATAGACTACTTCTTTCTCACAAACAAAAACACATAAGACATAGAGGTGAGACTCTCTCTCTCTACACTGTCTTTTCATCTTTCCTCTCTATTCGTTCCTCAGAGACGAACAGAGTAATTACGGAGTAGAAACAGATCTATCTCCTTTGTATTCCTTCAGAGACCATGTCTTCTAGGTCTGAAGAAGCATATTGGAATGAAGAAGGAGGAGAGAATGAGAGAACCCCAATAGACCAGGAGAATAACGTTGGCCCTCTTGGGGACGGGGGAGATCTGGCAGTGCCTTCCTATGAAACAGGAGGACCAGAGGACCGACTGCTCGCCCCTGGGCGGATGGGAGAGTCGGAAGTAGAGAAGGAGAGGAGCGAGGAGGAAGCGAGGTTTGTGGCCGAATATGGCAATCTAAGTGAGAAGGAGTTTGAGGATAAAATAGGGAAGGATGAGGCCTATAAATGGCTATTCATTCCCCCAGAAATACGATGGGGAGATCCCTTGAGAAAGGAGGATATCTGTTACCCCCTCCCAAAACAAGCACTGTCTCTTGCAAAATTCCTCAGAGATGACAGTGCACAGTTACAGGTGCAACATGTCTCATTTGGGGACAATATGTCTTTACTGGAGCTTCTCGACCTCACATGGAAAGTGTTCGAGTGTGCTATACTCTATGAGTACCAGTCTAACAAGACTGTCCTGCCATGGGATTCAAGAGCACTGGCTAGGTTGCTCGATCCTGGTCAGGATATCGAATCAATCAAAAGAGGGGAAGGGGAGTTTAAGTCCAGGAACGTCCGAGGACAGATTAATGTCATGGATATACCCCTGAGACTTATGGAGATCAAGTTGGTGGACTTGAATAAACTCCAACAAACCCCGATTTATGGCAGGGACCTTCACCCGGCCCTGAAAGAAATAGAAGGCGAAGCTGGAGGGGTGACGAAGATTAAGAAGTTGCATGCGGCCTTGCAGAAGGACGACGCATGGAAGAGGTGGGCTTTCACCAAGGATCATACGATCTTGGAGGGAACGGCCGCACCCGCCCTCACCAATAAAGCGGGAGAGAAGGAGTTGGCGGAGAAGGCTCTGTTCCTTCGGAAGGCTGCCGAGCTCATGTCTTTTTTTCATCATGCTCAAGACCTGCATATCAGGGAAAGAGCAGAGGAGAAAGAAAAGAAGGAGTTGGAGGCAAAGATTGAATTGGCTAAGGCGACGGCTACGAGACAGGCACCTTCCTCTGGGCCTTTTATGTCTCCCCCTGGGTACGTCCCGTCAGCCCATACAGCCCCTCCTGCCCCTACGACTAGCTCAGCGCCTACCACTGTCATTGTCAACAATAATGACAAGAAGGACAGACAGGCTATCATTAACGCCTTCCAAAAATATACCAAGTCCGATGCCACTGCTCTGACGCTGTTCGCAGAGACAGCGAGTCAGAAGGACACGGATGCGAACCTTCGAGACAAGCTCCGAAGAATTGATGCTTGTATGAAGCAGCATCCAACGGACGAAACACAGGAGTATGAGGCGTTGTCCACCTTGTTGGACCCATCAATCCTCACACAAGGATTTGATGTTGTGGAATACAAGGCGTTGCGAGCGGTAGAGGTGTCGGCTAGGAGAGCAGCCTCAGACCTGCAGTGCACGGTGCCAGTTGCCGTCCTCTTGCAATACTTTAAAACTCATGGGTATCAGCATCTGTGTGCTGGTACTTTGATTGGGTTTGAGATTTTTCAAGAGGTGAACGAAGGGCTGGGCATTAGCGCGAGGTTGGCAGCGATCCTCACTGAGGTCAGCGCCAAGTACGGGCTCTTTTATAGCCGGAAGTCTATCATTTTGTACTTCCTGAGTGCTTTGTGTGCACGACACCCGAGCAAGCTCGCAAGCATCATACAGTCCTGTCCGACCTTCGCGGCGGTGAAGACGGCGGATTTTTTAGAAACGAATATATACGAGAGGGCCGTAGCGGCTGTTCAGCCGAGCGACCTGTATAGGGAGGTGCTCGAAGCGTGTTCCGACTTGGACAAGGCCACCAAGTCATTCTCCAGTGCCGCGACACAGGGGGTTGGAGGTGCTCAAGCAGCACATACAACTCGGTCGGCGGGTCAAAAGAGGGGGAGAGACGAGCCGACGCCGTGCTACCGCTATTTTTCATATATGGCGTGTAAGAATGAGGCGAAGCATGGAGTAGGCACCTGTCCACACAGTCATGATTCTGACGATGACAGGATGCGAAATATCTTCCTGAGAGAACTCAAAGGCTCAAAAAAGGAGCAGGCCTTATACAGAGTTTACAAGAAGGAGTTGGTGGAGAGGAGGTGGAATGCAAATATGGTCGCGGACGGAGAGTTCCGGGAGGCCGTCATTTCCTTCCTTGAGAAGATGAAGAGAAGGAGGAGAAAGAAGCAGCGGGCCGACAAGCGGCGCCGACTAGAGGAGGAGAGACGAGAGGAGCGTCACGAGGGTCCCGAGGGACACCAAGTGGATGGGCACCAAGAGGTCGGGGCTATCGGGGAAGGGGAGGCCGGACCCCAGCGCGCCCTCCCAGAGGACACGGATACTGGAATTATAGCTCCAGTTCCAGCTCCAACTACCCCCAGCAAGCTTATACCGCTGCGGAGGGGGGACGTCAAGACGAAGACACCGGCTCAGGTGAGCGTGTTGAAGTCCTAGAATGACGGGAGGAAAAGAGGGAGGAGGAGAAGAGAGAGAAGGAGATAAAAACTGTTCTTTTTAATCCGACAGTCACAGTTATGCCTAACAAGCCTCAAGGTAAGCATTTGCTAGCTCATCCTTCGAGAGCTAATATGATAAATGATGCGAATAGGAAGGCGAAGAAGGCGATGGAGGAGAGGAAGCCGCAACTGAAGGCTAGGTCTCCGCCTACGAAGAAGCAGCGGACCGTTCCCCCGCCAAAGGACGCAACCGTCTCTACGATAGACAAGTGTACATCTAGTGTACCGGACTCTGTCAAGCGGACACTTGAGATACCGGAAGCCCCGGAGACTCAAGAAGTTAAGTTGGAGGAAAAGAGGGGAGAACGAGAAGAGGACAAGGAACTTGAGCTTAGACTCAAAACCCTAGAACAAAAAATTCATGTGCTAGCGGCCAGTATACATAGACCGGACGCGCTATGCTACACTGACCTCTTTTGTGAAACTTTACAAACCACATTAAAAGTTGGTAATGATACGATGGCGAATATTAATATTGTCGGCCAGAAGTTTTTGAATAGTCTCCGGACATGGGTGGACCAAAACATTAGAAAAACAAAGGGGACCCCAAAAGGGGTAGGCAGCCGTACGGAAATTACGGGCATCGTCACATTAATTTTCAAATTGAAATCCGGTCGAGTATATCGTGCGGACCTCTATGTTGTCCCCGATTACCACGGTTCAATCCTGCTGTCGTATGACCAATTGGCTACGATGGGGGCAGTGATCGATTGCGCCGCACGGCGAGTAATTTATGGAGTGAAGAATGGAGAGAAGGAGGATATTAATCCGATGACTGCTACTGACTCATACGAGGCTTTTGAGCTGAGTCTAGCAACGGAGATAAAAAAGTTGGCTTTCGTACATGAGGTAACTGAAGCCTATGTACACCCCTATGTCACAGTGCCGGACGAACTGTCCTGGACCGACAATTGGGAGACGGAGATGCAGGCGTATACGGTTACGATTCCCGCATGGGACAAAAAGTCTATTGATGACTTAATCGTAGCGCGTAATGAGGAGATAATATGTGTTGCGAAACAGTGCCCGTCGTTGGCCAGATTCGCAGAAGGTGGTGGGGCAGATGTCCATATTACTAATGGCTACTGTTACCACGCAAAGATGTCAGATGAAAAGAGAGAGGCGTTTGTGCCAAGGAGGAAGGGGCGTATCCCCGATACTCCAGCGGATGACATTAAAACTTTTATCACGAACTTTTGGGGCGATGTGCCTACCTGGCCGCGCTCATTAACTGAAGTGAAAAAGTGTCTACGGACTCTATTTGAGAGTAACAAGCCGTATACTGTCATTCTGCCGTACAATGAGAAGGCGATATGGGCACAGGAGATAAGGGACCGGCTTATTGATCATCCTATACCGGTTCCCTCTCGCAAGCAACAGTTAGTGGAGGCTTGTCGACTCGGGTCTCGGGAGCAGAGCAGTGCATACAAGCGGAAGCTCAGAGCCCAGGACAAGTTGAAATTGATACCTCAAGCTTTCACATGCTTTGATGGTTTCTACACCCGTAAGGCTCCGATACAATACGCGAACCTTATTGATATGCTTGTCGGACTCGGTCATGATGATGAGCCGGACACAGTCACGTATGAACGGACGGGACTGGACGATTTGTCCGAGGAAGATTTGAGTTTGGAGGAGGACTTAGCGCCCCTCAAAGAACATAAGAAGATGTCGGAGGAAGATTTCCAAGCGGCGGCGCGGAAAATTTTAGAAGAAGGAGTGGGTTCGGAGAGAGAGAAGGCGTTTCTCAAAGCTAAGATGGAGGCGTACAGAGAAATTTTCGACCCTCCTCGGGCAGGTGGTGTAAAGTCGGATGACTTCACTGCTGTCATTTACAAGATACCGGGTGCGGAGCCATCTCCGGCACCGCGGAGGGCAATTTGAGCATACATGAGGCAAAGATAGCGGAGGAGAACGTGAGACAGTTGCTCAATGAGAGATCTACATCTCCAATTGTCTCTCAACCGAAAATCGTCCAGCCAGGAGGAGAATGGCGTTTGACGATCAATTATGCCCGTGTGAATAAGGTGCTAGAGGAAGAGAGAAATCCTCTGCCGACCTTAGAAGAGGGCAGAAGAGTGCTGCGGAATGCTAAATTCTATTCGGTCATTGACCTTAAGAACGGCTTCTGGCAGATACCACTGGACGAGAAATCCAGATGGCTGACTGCATTCGTGGTTGGTATGGAAATATACCAGTGGAAGGTGCTTCCGATGGGACTCAAACAGGCCCCGGGGCTCTTTCAGAAGGCGATGCAGAAGATGTTGAGTGGTCAATATGACGACCAGTCGGAGGATGGTTTTATGAGAAGGAGAGGACAGAAGGCGGGAGAATATGCATTTTGTTACATCGATGACATTATCGTATACTCTAACATAATGGAAGAGCATATCGATCACTTGTCAGATGTCTTCAGGCGCATCGGAGCTTTTGGCCTGAAATGCAACTTAAAGAAATGTCAGCTTGCAAAGACAAGTGTGACGTATTTGGGTTACGAGATTTCTCATAACAGGGTCTCGATATCGCGCGAGAAGAGGGAGGAGATCATGAGTAGACAGTTGCCAAAGAATCGCACAGAGTTACACTCTTTTCTTGCGATGGCACAGTACTACAGCCAGTTCATACCCGATTGGGGTGCAACTCGGGCTAAGTTGGAGAAGATGATTGATTTTGGAGACTTTGAGAAGTGGGATGAGGAGGCTTTGCAGGCGTTTAATACGCTCAAAGATATCATTTATAAAGATCCCAAGGACGGCGGATTAGTACTTATGATGCCCGATTTACGAAACCGTTCGTAGTCGACACGGATGCATCTAAGTTTGCGATTGGCGCGGTGCTGCAACAGGAAGATGAGGAGAAAAAGTTGCGCCCGATCATGTTTATTAGTAGAAAGCTGTGTGCGGCGGAGCGAAATTACTGCACGCGACAGAGAGAGGCGTTGGCAGTAGTATGGGCTCTCAAGAGGCTCAGAGAATACTTGTGGGGAGGACCTCTATTCACGGTTAGGACCGATCATCACAACCTTCTTTGGTTGATGAATCATGAACAAACCGGCCGTTTGGCGCGGTGGCAAGCTTTCTTGTCATGTTTCAATTTCACGATGGTCTACTTACCGGGAAAGCGAAACGTAGTCGCTGATAGCCTTTCCAGGCTAGAGTTTCAGTCGGAGGTGTCGGCTCTCGTATCATCAGTGGAGATGATGGACCTGTCCACGGACAAGGTATACGAGGTGAGCCACATAGAGGCGATGCAGATGGCAAGAGGCGTTCGTTATGACCGCACGGGTCTACGATATAGTCCTCAAGGCCCGGATCATGGCATATGCTGTGAGGCGCATGTTCTCGAAGACGCTGAGTGGTCTTATGAGGCATACGAGAACGCGAAGGCGAATATAAAAGAGGAGGAGGAGACGACTGAGGTCTGTACTGAACCTCCACAGGAAAATCGAAGCGAGCTTGATGAAGACCCGGAGAGGGTAGGAGTAAGGTTGGAGGACGGTACTATTCATATCGCCTCGCCTACCGCGTGGAGGCAGCAACAGGCGACGGATCCGGAGTTCAAGGAGCTCATAACGTTATACAAGAACCCTAATGAGCTTAAAAAGACTCCACAGATCAAAGATCAGATGAAGGAGATGGCGTGGAGAGATGGGCTATTGTGGTACAAGGGCCAGCATGGCAAATTTGCATCACAGCCTGACAAATGGACTCTCTGGGTACCAGAGAAGTTGAGGCGCTTTATATATGTCGCAGCCCATAACTGCCCCTTACTGGCACATCCGGGTCGACAAAGAACTCATTGGTTCATAGCGAGGCGATTTTGGTGGAAAGGGATGAAGGAGGAGATAGACAGGGAAGTGGACGCATGCATCCCATGCAAAACCACAAAGACACCGCTGAAGGCGAACTTTGGCCTGATCGGTACATTCCCGTTACACGCCGGGATGTTTGAATTTTTACACATCGATCATGTGGGACCTTTCCCCGAATCGGCCGAAGGGTACAGATACCTTCTTACCGCAATAGATCGAGCCACCAATTATGTCTGGGTTGTTCCTGTTAAGGACGCTACAGGCAAGACAACTGCAGAGGCTCTGATCGATAGGATCGTCTCGCAGATCGGAGTGCCTAAAAAGATATGTTCTGATCGAGGTTCTGACTTTAATAATGAAGTCATCGACAGACTATCTAAGTACTACGGGATGAAATGGCAATATGTTACTGCCTATAACCCGAGAGCGAATGGCAAGATCGAGCGGGTACATAGACCTCTCAAAGCCTCGCTTAAGATGTACTGTATGAAGAAGGAGAATCAGAGAGCCTGGGTGGAGGCAGCACCTTCATTTGCCTTTGCAATGAACTGTCTACCCTCATCGGCATTAGGAGGAGCCAGGAGCTCAGTCTCGCCATATCAATTGGTTTACGGCCGAGAGCCTAATATCCCAACCTCACTTCTGCATCCAAAAGACACTTGGGCAGATGAGGATGAGTTGTTCGGGATGAGACTAAGAGCGAAAATGGAGGCGGAACAAATAGTTGCGGCGCACAGGGAGGCGGAGCGCAGAAAGACTGACGCACAAGGAGTGCGACAAGCGCACTTAGATCAAGTCCGTTTCCAGGTTGGGGATATTGTACTCTTGTACCATCCTCAAGTCCCTAAGGGGGTTAGCTCTAAGCTGTTTACCCACTGGAAAGGACCATACCAGGTCATGGAACAGATGGGACCTCTGAACTATAAGATCAGGGGTAGAGGGAAGGTGCCGATTGTGAATGTTCGAAGGCTGATCAAATATGACCCCTTCTTACTTGAGGATGAATCCGTTGAGGAGGCGTTGAAACGGATGAAGGAGGACTTCAAAGAGGTACCGCCTATCAGTAAGGAGGATACCTTAGAGGAGGAGAATGCCTATCGGGCATGGTGTTCCTGGTACGACCCTGCTTCAAGTATCCAGGGTGATGTTCTCAATAAATGTTCTCATAGTAGACATATTAAATATTTTTTTCTTTGGATATACTTAATATCGTCATACCAGCACGGTCCGTCTCTAATTGTGTCGGTTTATCGCATGGTCGGGTTCACTCACACCGGCTTTGGATATAGTTATTAGGACTGGCCCCTAGTACTATATTAAGGTAACTGATTGAATACAAGGGTATGTTATTAAAAGACAATGTATTTACTGATCGGAAGTGTTTTTGGAGAAGGAGAAAAATTATAACGCTGCTTTTATTGCAATAGTAATACTATTTGTTCTTGACATACTGCCTCAGAATTAAGTTACGGGGGGACAACAAGTGTGGAAGGAGGAGTTTTTATTTACAAAAACGAGGCTGGAGATTTATAGTTGACTCGTGTCTGGCGTATGCGTTTTATATATCCACTGCACCGTCTATCCGTGGGTTAATGCACTTAGTTGCGACACCCCGTAGCGTTTGTGCAGAAAAGAAATCAGCAATTATATGACGAAAACATTGCATATTTCCGTCATAAAAACGGGAAGGTGTACTGTAGGCATCACTCCCCGGATAGCCGGTAAAAAGTACCCTTTTTCTGGTGTCAGGTGCACCTAGTTTTTTCCCATTATTTTCAATATCGTTTGGCCGGATTTGACCTAATGCCATTTTAACCTTGGTCTGTTGCCGTTTTCTTTTCGGCTTCACTGAGCTAATATAACGAGACATCATTCTCTTTTGGGGATTTGTGTCTGGTTGTATTACCGACTTTTTATTGAGCTATCTTCGGGGATTGTAACAATAGACTACTTCTTTCTCACAAACAAAAACACATAAGACATAGAGGTGAGACTCTCTCTCTCTACACTGTCTTTTCATCTTTCCTCTCTATTCGTTCCTCAGAGACGAACAGAGTAATTACGGAGTAGAAACAGATCTATCTCCTTTGTATTCCTTCAGAGACCATGTCTTCTAGGTCTGAAGAAGCATATTGGAATGAAGAAGGAGGAGAGAATGAGAGAACCCCAATAGACCAGGAGAATAACGTTGGCCCTCTTGGGGACGGGGGAGATCTGGCAGTGCCTTCCTATGAAACAGGAGGACCAGAGGACCGACTGCTCGCCCCTGGGCGGATGGGAGAGTCGGAAGTAGAGAAGGAGAGGAGCGAGGAGGAAGCGAGGTTTGTGGCCGAATATGGCAATCTAAGTGAGAAGGAGTTTGAGGATAAAATAGGGAAGGATGAGGCCTATAAATGGCTATTCATTCCCCCAGAAATACGATGGGGAGATCCCTTGAGAAAGGAGGATATCTGTTACCCCCTCCCAAAACAAGCACTGTCTCTTGCAAAATTCCTCAGAGATGACAGTGCACAGTTACAGGTGCAACATGTCTCATTTGGGGACAATATGTCTTTACTGGAGCTTCTCGACCTCACATGGAAAGTGTTCGAGTGTGCTATACTCTATGAGTACCAGTCTAACAAGACTGTCCTGCCATGGGATTCAAGAGCACTGGCTAGGTTGCTCGATCCTGGTCAGGATATCGAATCAATCAAAAGAGGGGAAGGGGAGTTTAAGTCCAGGAACGTCCGAGGACAGATTAATGTCATGGATATACCCCTGAGACTTATGGAGATCAAGTTGGTGGACTTGAATAAACTCCAACAAACCCCGATTTATGGCAGGGACCTTCACCCGGCCCTGAAAGAAATAGAAGGCGAAGCTGGAGGGGTGACGAAGATTAAGAAGTTGCATGCGGCCTTGCAGAAGGACGACGCATGGAAGAGGTGGGCTTTCACCAAGGATCATACGATCTTGGAGGGAACGGCCGCACCCGCCCTCACCAATAAAGCGGGAGAGAAGGAGTTGGCGGAGAAGGCTCTGTTCCTTCGGAAGGCTGCCGAGCTCATGTCTTTTTTTCATCATGCTCAAGACCTGCATATCAGGGAAAGAGCAGAGGAGAAAGAAAAGAAGGAGTTGGAGGCAAAGATTGAATTGGCTAAGGCGACGGCTACGAGACAGGCACCTTCCTCTGGGCCTTTTATGTCTCCCCCTGGGTACGTCCCGTCAGCCCATACAGCCCCTCCTGCCCCTACGACTAGCTCAGCGCCTACCACTGTCATTGTCAACAATAATGACAAGAAGGACAGACAGGCTATCATTAACGCCTTCCAAAAATATACCAAGTCCGATGCCACTGCTCTGACGCTGTTCGCAGAGACAGCGAGTCAGAAGGACACGGATGCGAACCTTCGAGACAAGCTCCGAAGAATTGATGCTTGTATGAAGCAGCATCCAACGGACGAAACACAGGAGTATGAGGCGTTGTCCACCTTGTTGGACCCATCAATCCTCACACAAGGATTTGATGTTGTGGAATACAAGGCGTTGCGAGCGGTAGAGGTGTCGGCTAGGAGAGCAGCCTCAGACCTGCAGTGCACGGTGCCAGTTGCCGTCCTCTTGCAATACTTTAAAACTCATGGGTATCAGCATCTGTGTGCTGGTACTTTGATTGGGTTTGAGATTTTTCAAGAGGTGAACGAAGGGCTGGGCATTAGCGCGAGGTTGGCAGCGATCCTCACTGAGGTCAGCGCCAAGTACGGGCTCTTTTATAGCCGGAAGTCTATCATTTTGTACTTCCTGAGTGCTTTGTGTGCACGACACCCGAGCAAGCTCGCAAGCATCATACAGTCCTGTCCGACCTTCGCGGCGGTGAAGACGGCGGATTTTTTAGAAACGAATATATACGAGAGGGCCGTAGCGGCTGTTCAGCCGAGCGACCTGTATAGGGAGGTGCTCGAAGCGTGTTCCGACTTGGACAAGGCCACCAAGTCATTCTCCAGTGCCGCGACACAGGGGGTTGGAGGTGCTCAAGCAGCACATACAACTCGGTCGGCGGGTCAAAAGAGGGGGAGAGACGAGCCGACGCCGTGCTACCGCTATTTTTCATATATGGCGTGTAAGAATGAGGCGAAGCATGGAGTAGGCACCTGTCCACACAGTCATGATTCTGACGATGACAGGATGCGAAATATCTTCCTGAGAGAACTCAAAGGCTCAAAAAAGGAGCAGGCCTTATACAGAGTTTACAAGAAGGAGTTGGTGGAGAGGAGGTGGAATGCAAATATGGTCGCGGACGGAGAGTTCCGGGAGGCCGTCATTTCCTTCCTTGAGAAGATGAAGAGAAGGAGGAGAAAGAAGCAGCGGGCCGACAAGCGGCGCCGACTAGAGGAGGAGAGACGAGAGGAGCGTCACGAGGGTCCCGAGGGACACCAAGTGGATGGGCACCAAGAGGTCGGGGCTATCGGGGAAGGGGAGGCCGGACCCCAGCGCGCCCTCCCAGAGGACACGGATACTGGAATTATAGCTCCAGTTCCAGCTCCAACTACCCCCAGCAAGCTTATACCGCTGCGGAGGGGGGACGTCAAGACGAAGACACCGGCTCAGGTGAGCGTGTTGAAGTCCTAGAATGACGGGAGGAAAAGAGGGAGGAGGAGAAGAGAGAGAAGGAGATAAAAACTGTTCTTTTTAATCCGACAGTCACAGTTATGCCTAACAAGCCTCAAGGTAAGCATTTGCTAGCTCATCCTTCGAGAGCTAATATGATAAATGATGCGAATAGGAAGGCGAAGAAGGCGATGGAGGAGAGGAAGCCGCAACTGAAGGCTAGGTCTCCGCCTACGAAGAAGCAGCGGACCGTTCCCCCGCCAAAGGACGCAACCGTCTCTACGATAGACAAGTGTACATCTAGTGTACCGGACTCTGTCAAGCGGACACTTGAGATACCGGAAGCCCCGGAGACTCAAGAAGTTAAGTTGGAGGAAAAGAGGGGAGAACGAGAAGAGGACAAGGAACTTGAGCTTAGACTCAAAACCCTAGAACAAAAAATTCATGTGCTAGCGGCCAGTATACATAGACCGGACGCGCTATGCTACACTGACCTCTTTTGTGAAACTTTACAAACCACATTAAAAGTTGGTAATGATACGATGGCGAATATTAATATTGTCGGCCAGAAGTTTTTGAATAGTCTCCGGACATGGGTGGACCAAAACATTAGAAAAACAAAGGGGACCCCAAAAGGGGTAGGCAGCCGTACGGAAATTACGGGCATCGTCACATTAATTTTCAAATTGAAATCCGGTCGAGTATATCGTGCGGACCTCTATGTTGTCCCCGATTACCACGGTTCAATCCTGCTGTCGTATGACCAATTGGCTACGATGGGGGCAGTGATCGATTGCGCCGCACGGCGAGTAATTTATGGAGTGAAGAATGGAGAGAAGGAGGATATTAATCCGATGACTGCTACTGACTCATACGAGGCTTTTGAGCTGAGTCTAGCAACGGAGATAAAAAAGTTGGCTTTCGTACATGAGGTAACTGAAGCCTATGTACACCCCTATGTCACAGTGCCGGACGAACTGTCCTGGACCGACAATTGGGAGACGGAGATGCAGGCGTATACGGTTACGATTCCCGCATGGGACAAAAAGTCTATTGATGACTTAATCGTAGCGCGTAATGAGGAGATAATATGTGTTGCGAAACAGTGCCCGTCGTTGGCCAGATTCGCAGAAGGTGGTGGGGCAGATGTCCATATTACTAATGGCTACTGTTACCACGCAAAGATGTCAGATGAAAAGAGAGAGGCGTTTGTGCCAAGGAGGAAGGGGCGTATCCCCGATACTCCAGCGGATGACATTAAAACTTTTATCACGAACTTTTGGGGCGATGTGCCTACCTGGCCGCGCTCATTAACTGAAGTGAAAAAGTGTCTACGGACTCTATTTGAGAGTAACAAGCCGTATACTGTCATTCTGCCGTACAATGAGAAGGCGATATGGGCACAGGAGATAAGGGACCGGCTTATTGATCATCCTATACCGGTTCCCTCTCGCAAGCAACAGTTAGTGGAGGCTTGTCGACTCGGGTCTCGGGAGCAGAGCAGTGCATACAAGCGGAAGCTCAGAGCCCAGGACAAGTTGAAATTGATACCTCAAGCTTTCACATGCTTTGATGGTTTCTACACCCGTAAGGCTCCGATACAATACGCGAACCTTATTGATATGCTTGTCGGACTCGGTCATGATGATGAGCCGGACACAGTCACGTATGAACGGACGGGACTGGACGATTTGTCCGAGGAAGATTTGAGTTTGGAGGAGGACTTAGCGCCCTCAAAGAACATAAGAAGATGTCGGAGGAAGATTTCCAAGCGGCGGCGCGGAAAATTTTAGAAGAAGGAGTGGGTTCGGAGAGAGAGAAGGCGTTTCTCAAAGCTAAGATGGAGGCGTACAGAGAAATTTTCGACCCTCCTCGGGCAGGTGGTGTAAAGTCGGATGACTTCACTGCTGTCATTTACAAGATACCGGGTGCGGAGCCATCTCCGGCACCGCGGAGGGCAATTTGAGCATACATGAGGCAAAGATAGCGGAGGAGAACGTGAGACAGTTGCTCAATGAGAGATCTACATCTCCAATTGTCTCTCAACCGAAAATCGTCCAGCCAGGAGGAGAATGGCGTTTGACGATCAATTATGCCCGTGTGAATAAGGTGCTAGAGGAAGAGAGAAATCCTCTGCCGACCTTAGAAGAGGGCAGAAGAGTGCTGCGGAATGCTAAATTCTATTCGGTCATTGACCTTAAGAACGGCTTCTGGCAGATACCACTGGACGAGAAATCCAGATGGCTGACTGCATTCGTGGTTGGTATGGAAATATACCAGTGGAAGGTGCTTCCGATGGGACTTCAAACAGGCCCCGGGGCTCTTTCAGAAGGCGATGCAGAAGATGTTGAGTGGTCAATATGACGACCAGTCGGAGGATGGTTTTATGAGAAGGAGAGGACAGAAGGCGGGAGAATATGCATTTTGTTACATCGATGACATTATCGTATACTCTAACATAATGGAAGAGCATATCGATCACTTGTCAGATGTCTTCAGGCGCATCGGAGCTTTTGGCCTGAAATGCAACTTAAAGAAATGTCAGCTTGCAAAGACAAGTGTGACGTATTTGGGTTACGAGATTTCTCATAACAGGGTCTCGATATCGCGCGAGAAGAGGGAGGAGATCATGAGTAGACAGTTGCCAAAGAATCGCACAGAGTTACACTCTTTTCTTGCGATGGCACAGTACTACAGCCAGTTCATACCCGATTGGGGTGCAACTCGGGCTAAGTTGGAGAAGATGATTGATTTTGGAGACTTTGAGAAGTGGGATGAGGAGGCTTTGCAGGCGTTTAATACGCTCAAAGATATCATTTATAAAGATCCCAAGGACGGCGGATTAGTACTTATGATGCCCGACTTTACGAAGCCGTTCGTAGTCGACACGGATGCATCTAAGTTTGCGATTGGCGCGGTGCTGCAACAGGAAGATGAGGAGAAAAAGTTGCGCCCGATCATGTTTATTAGTAGAAAGCTGTGTGCGGCGGAGCGAAATTACTGCACGCGACAGAGAGAGGCGTTGGCAGTAGTATGGGCTCTCAAGAGGCTCAGAGAATACTTGTGGGGAGGACCTCTATTCACGGTTAGGACCGATCATCACAACCTTCTTTGGTTGATGAATCATGAACAAACCGGCCGTTTGGCGCGGTGGCAAGCTTTTCTTGTCATGTTTCAATTTCACGATGGTCTACTTACCGGGAAAGCGAAACGTAGTCGCTGATAGCCTTTCCAGGCTAGAGTTTCAGTCGGAGGTGTCGGCTCTCGTATCATCAGTGGAAATGATAGATCTGTCCACGGACAAGGTATACGAGGTAAGCCACATAGAGGCGATGCAGATGGCAAGAGGCGTTCGATATGACCGCACGGGTCTACGATATAGTCCTCAAGGCCCGGATCATGGCATATGCTGTGAGGCACATGTTCTCGAAGACGCTGAGTGGTCTTATGAGGCATATGAGAACGCGAAGGCGAATATAAAAGAGGAGGAGGAGACGACTGAGGTCTGTACTGAACCTCCACAGGAAAATCGAAGCGAGCTTGATGAAGACCCGGAGAGGGTAGGAGTAAGGTTGGAGGACGGTACTATCCATATCGCCTCGCCTACCGCATGGAGGCAGCAGCAGGCGACGGATCCGGAGTTCAAGGAGCTCATAACGTTATACAAGAACCCTAATGAGCTTAAAAAGACTCCGCAGATCAAAGATCAAATGAAGGAGATGGCGTGGAGAGATGGGCTATTGTGGTACAAGGGCCAGCATGGCAAATTTGCATCACAGCCTGACAAATGGACTCTCTGGGTACCGGAGAAGTTGAGGCGCTTCATATATGTTGCAGCCCATAACTGCCCCTTACTGGCACATCCGGGTCGACAAAGAACTCATTGGTTCATAGCGAGGCGATTTTGGTGGAAAGGAATGAAGGAGGAGATAGACAGAGAAGTAGACGCATGTATCCCATGCAAAACCACAAAGACACCGTTGAAGGCGAATTTCGGCCTGATCGGTACATTCCCGTTACACGCCGGGATGTTTGAATTCTTACACATCGATCATGTGGGACCTTTCCCCGAATCGGCCGAAGGGTACAATACCTTCTTACTGCGATAGATCGAGCCACCAATTATGTCTGGGTTGTTCCTGTTAAGGACGTTACAGGCAAGACAACTGCGGAGGCTCTGATCGACAGGATCGTCTCGCAGATCGGAGTGCCTAGAAAGATATGTTCTGATCGAGGTTCTGACTTTAATAATGAAGTCATCGACAGACTATCTAAGTACTACGGGATGAAATGGCAATATGTTACTGCCTATAACCCGAGAGCAAATGGCAAGATCGAGCGGGTACATAGACCTCTCAAAGCCTCGCTTAAGATGTACTGTATGAAAAAGGAGAATCAGAGAGCCTGGGTGGAGGCAGCACCTTCATTTGCCTTTGCAATGAACTGTCTACCCTCATCGGCATTAGGAGGAGCCAGGAGCTCAGTCTCGCCATATCCCAACCTCGCTTCTGCATCCAAAGGACACTTGGGCAGATGAGGATGAGTTGTTCGGGATGAGGCTAAGAGCGAAAATGGAGGCGGAGCAAATAGTTGCGGCGCATAGGGAGGCGGAGCGCAGAAAGACTGATGCACAAGGAGTGCGACAAGCGCACTTAGATCAAGTCCGTTTCCGGTTGGGATATTGTACTCTGTACCATCCTCAAGTACCCAAGGGGGTTAGCTCTAAGCTGTTTACCCACTGGAAAGGACCATACAGATTATGGAGCAATGGACCTCTGCTATAAGATCAGGGGAGAGGGAAGGTGCAAATTGGATTTCGAAGCTGTCAATATCCCCTTCCTCGAGAGTCGGAGGAGGTGCGGTGGGGTTCGAGGTCCGTTCAGTAGGAGGATACTTAGAGGGAGGCTATCGGCACCTGTTCGGGAAGGGAGCCGAGGGAGAGCGGAACACTCAAACCGCAAAAGCGGCGGGACTCAGTTAAGGCCCCCATAGTCCGCGGCGGTACAGAGAAGTCACGAGGGCGAGGAGGGAGCGCAATGACGCTTATCTCGACCCGAGGGTGCGAGATCGACGCGAGCGACGGTGTCCATGGAGGAGGAGAAGAGGGACTAACACGCGGTATGTGGACATTCGACATGCGCGATGGAGGAAGGAGAGGGTTGCGACATCAATGGGTCCGAGACTTTTTTTATCTGTTGATAGGCAGAATTCATGTGGATGACACTCTCTCAGATCTTTATCTATCGACGTGCGTCCCGCAGATACACGGCAGCGAGGAATCGAAGAGATTGAGCAACAAAAACGATACAACGGTACTCATTTTGGAAGCAGGACCGTTAGACCAAAAGCTAGACAATACTTACCGTATACAAAGACGCGAAAATCTCGAGACTGGGATGATACATATGAGACAAAGCCAATGCGTGGACTTCAGTCACTGCTAGGGAGTGCTTACATTCCTTTGACTTATGATTGGCGCATCCTAACAAAATATGGACATTCTGAGGAGTCGTTTGACTTGACTTTGTGCGCCCCCACCTGGCAAAGGGTTGCGCAGGCGACAAGCAGTAAGTGATTTTTTTTTTTCACGCGTCGGACATTGAAAGCTGCATGTGATTATATAGTACCATGTCAGATCTTCTTATTAAAATATTTTTTAATTGTTTTTGCATTTTTATCGCCATATGAGTGCGAAGGTCAATCGGCAATGGATACGAACGTAGAGGGGATCGTGTGAGTCGATGGTGTTCCTGGTACGACCCTGCTTTCAAGTATCCAGGGTGATGTTCTCAATAAATGTTCTCATAGTAGACATATTAAATATTTTTTTCTTTGGATATACTTAATATCGTCATACCAGCACGGTCCGTCTCTAATTGTGTCGGTTTATCGCATGGTCGGGTTCACTCACACCGGCTTTGGATATAGTTATTAGGACTGGCCCCCTAGTACTATATTAAGGTAACTGATTGAAACAAGGGTATGTTATTAAAAGACAATGTATTTACTGATCGGAAGTGTTTTTAGAGAAGGAGAAAAAATTATAATGCTGCTTTTATTGCAATAGTAATACTATTTGTTCTTGACATACTGCCTCAGGATTAAGTTACGGGGGGGACAACAAGTGTGGAAGGAGGAGTTTATTTATTTACAAAAACGAGGCTAGAGATTTTACAGTTGACTCGTGTCTGGTGTATGCGTTTTATATATCCACTGCACCGTCTATCCGTGGGTTAATGCATCTTAGTTGCGACACCCCGTAGCGTTTGTGCAGAAAAGAAATCAGCAGATTATATGACGAAAACATTGCATATTTCCGTCATAAAAACGGGAAGGTGTACTGTAGGCATCACTCCCCGGATAGCCGGTAAAAAGTACCCTTTTTCTGGTGTCAGGTGCACCTAGTTTTTTCCCATTATTTTCAATATCGTTTGGCCGGATTTGACCTAATGCCATTTTAACCTTGGTCTGTTTGCCGTTTTCTTTTCGGCTTCACTGAGCTAATATAACGAGACATCATTCTCTTTTGGGGATTTGTGTCTGGTTGTATTACCGACTTTTTATTGAGCTATCTTCGGGGATTGTAACAATAGACTACTTCTTTCTCACAAACAAAACACATAAGACATAGAGGTGAGACTCTCTCTCTCTACACTGTCTTTCATCTTTCCTCTCTATTCGTTCCTCAGAGACGAACAGAGTAATTACGGAGTAGAAACAGATCTATCTCCTTTGTATTCCTTCAGAGACCATGTCTTCTAGGTCTGAAGAAGCATATTGGAATGAAGAAGGAGGAGAGAATGAGAGAACCCCAATAGACCAGGAGAATAACGTTGGCCCTCTTGGGGACGGGGGAGATCTGGCAGTGCCTTCCTATGAAACAGGAGGACCAGAGGACCGACTGCTCGCCCCTGGGCGGATGGGAGAGTCGGAAGTAGAGAAGGAGAGGAGCGAGGAGGAAGCGAGGTTTGTGGCCGAATATGGCAATCTAAGTGAGAAGGAGTTTGAGGATAAAATAGGGAAGGATGAGGCCTATAAATGGCTATTCATTCCCCAGAAATACGATGGGGAGATCCCTTGAGAAAGGAGGATATCTGTTACCCCTCCCAAAACAAGCACTGTCTCTTGCAAAATTCCTCAGAGATGACGTGCACAGTTACAGGTGCAACATGTCTCATTTGGGGACAATATGTCTTTACTGGAGCTTCTCGACCTCACATGGAAAGTGTTCGAGTGTGCTATACTCTATGAGTACCAGTCTAACAAGACTGTCCTGCCATGGATTCAAGAGCACTGGCTAGGTTGCTCGATCCTGGTCAGGATATGAATCAATCAAAGAGGGGAAGGGGAGTTTAAGTCCAGGAACGTCCGAGGACAGATTAATGTCATGGATATACCCCTGAGACTTATGGAGATCAAGTTGGTGGACTTGAATAAACTCCAAACCCCGATTTATGGCAGGGACCTTCACCCGGCCCTGAAAGAAATAGAAGGCGAAGCTGGAGGGGTGACGAGATAAGAAGTTGCATGCGGCCTTGCAGAAGGACGACGCATGGAAGAGGTGGGCTTTCACCAAGGATCATACGATCTTGGAGGGGACGGCCGCACCCGCCCTCACCAATAAAGCGGGAGAGAAGGAGTTGGCGGAGAAGGCTCTGTTCCTTCGGAAGGCTGCCGAGCTCATGTCTTTTTTTCATCATGCTCAAGACCTGCATATCAGGGAAAGAGCAGAGGAGAAAGAAAAGAAGGAGTGGAGGCAAAGATTGAATTGGCTAAGGCGACGGCTACGAGACAGGCACCTTCTCTGGGCCTTTATGTCTCCCCTGGGTACGTCCCGTCAGCCCATACAGCCCCTCCTGCCCCTACGACTAGCTCAGCGCCTACCACTGTCATTGTCAACAATAATGACAAAGGACAGACAGGCTATCATAACGGCCTTCCAAAAATATACCAAAGTCCGATGCCACTGCTCTGACGCTGTGCAGAGACAGCGAGTCAGAAGGACACGGATGCGAACCTTCGAGACAAGCTCAGAAGAATTGATGCTTGTATGAAGCAGCATCCAACGGACGAAACACAGGAGTATGAGGCGTTGTCCACCTTGTTGGACCCATCAATCCTCACACAAGGATTTGATGTTGGGGAATACAAGGCGTGCGAGCGGTAGAGGTGTCGGCTAGGAGAGCAGCCTCAGACCTGCAGTGCACGGTGCCAGTTGCCGTCCTCTTGCAATACTTTAAAACTCATGGGTATCAGCACCTGTGTGCTGGTACTTTGATTGGGTTTGAGATTTTTCAAGAGGTGAACGAAGGGCTGGGCATTAGGCGAGGTTGGCAGCGATCCTCACTGAGGTCAGCGCCAAGTACGGGCTCTTTTATAGCCGGAAGTCTATCATTTTGTACTTCCTGAGTGCTTTGTGTACACGACACCCGAGCAAGCTCGCAAGCATCATACAGTCCTGTCCGACCTTCGCGGCGGTGAAGACGGCGGATTTTTTAGAAACGAATATATACGAGAGGGCCGTAGCGGCTGTTCAGCCGAGGCGACCTGTATAGGAGGTGCTCGAAGCGTGTTCCGACTTGGACAAGGCCACCAAGTCATTCTCCAGTGCCGCGACACAGGGGGTTGGAGGTGCTCAAGCAGCACATACAACTCGGTCGGCGGTCAAAAGAGGGGGAGAGACGAGCCGACGCCGTGCTACCGCTATTTTTCATATATGGCGTGTAAGAATGAGGCGAAGCATGGAGTAGGCACCTGTCCACACAGTCATGATTCTGACGATGACAGGTGCGAAATCTTCCTGAGAGAACTCAAAGGCTGAAAAAAGGAGCAGGCCTTATACAGAGTTTACAAGAAGGAGTTGGTGAGAGGAGGTGGAATGCAAATATGGTCGCGGATGCGGAGTTCCGGGAGGCCGTCATTTCTTCCTTGAGAAGATGAAGAGAAGGAGAGAAAGAAGCAGCGGGCCGAAAGCGGCGCCGACTAGAGGAGGAGAGACGAGAGGAGCGTCACGAGGGTCCCGAGGGACACCAAGTGGATGGGCACCAAGAGGTCGGGCTATCGGGGAAGGGGAGGCGGACCCCAGCGCGCCCTCCCAGAGGACACGGATACTGGAATTTAGCACCAGTTCCAGCTCCAACTACCCCCAGCAAGCTTATACCGCTACGGAGGGGGGACGTCAAGACGAAGACACCGGCTCAGGTGAGCGTGTTGAAGTCGTAGACTGACGGGAGGAAAGAGAGAGGAAGAAGAGAGAGAAGGAGATAAAAACTGTTCTTTTTAATCCGACAGTCACAGTTATGCCTAACAAGCCTCAGGTAAGCATTGCTAGTTCATCCTTCGAGAGCTAATATGATAAATGATGCGAATAGGAAGGCGAAGAAGGCGATGGAGGAGAGGAAGCCGAAACCAAAGGCTAGGTCTCCCCTACGAAGAAGCAGCGGACCGTACCCCCGCCAAAGGACTCAATAGTCTCTGCTATAGACACGAGTACACTCGGTGTACCAGACTCTGTCCAAAAGACACTCGAGATACCGGAAGCCCCGGAGACTCAAGAAGTTAAGTTGGCGGAAAAGGGGGAGAACGAGAAGAGGACAAGGAACTTGAGCTTAGACTCAAAACCCTAGAACGAAAAATTCATGTGCTAGCGGCTAGTTTACATAGACCAGACGCGCTATGCTACACTGACCTCTTTTGTGAAACTTTACAAACCACATTAAAAGTTGGTAATGATACGATGGCGAATATTAATATTGTCGGCCAGAAGTTTTTGAATAGTCACCGGACATGGGTGGACAAAAACATTAGAAAAACAAAGGGGACCCAAAAGGGGTAGGCAGCCGTACGGAAATTACGGGCATCGTCACATTAATTTTTCAAATTGAAATCCGGTCGAGTATATCGTGCGGACCTCTATGTTGTCCCGATTACCACGGTTCAATCCTGCTGTCGTATGACCAATTGGCTACGATGGGGCGTGATCGATTGCGCCGCACGGCGGGTGATTTATGGAGTGAAGAATGGAGAGGAGGAGATTAATCCGATGACTGCTACTGACTCATACGAGGCTTTTGAGCTGAGTCTAGCAACGGAGAAAAAAAGTTGGCCTTCGTACATGAGGCAACTGAAGCCTATGTACACCCCTATGTCACAGTGCCGGAGGAACTGACCTGGACCGACAATTGGGAGACGGAGATGCAGGCGTATACGGTTACGATTCCCGCATGGGACAGAAAGTCTATTGATGACTTAGTCGTAGCGCGTAATGAGGAGATAATATGTGTTGCGAAACAGTGCCCGTCGTTGGCCAGATTCGCAGAAGGTGGCGGGGCAGATGTCCATATTACTAATGGCTACTGTTACCATGCGAAGTGTCAGATGAGAAGAGAGAGGCGTTTGTGCCAAGGAGGAAGGGGCGTATCCCCGATACTCCAGCGGATGACATTAAAACTTTTATCACGAACTTTTGGGGCGATGTGCCTACCTGGCCGCGCTCATTAACTGAAGTGAAAAAGTGTCTACGGACTCTATTTGAGAGTAACAAGCCGTATACTGTCATTCTGCCATACAATGAGAAGGCGATCTGGGCACAGGAGATAAGGGACCGGCTTATTGATCATCCTATACCTGTTCCTTCTCGCAAGCAACAGTTAGTGGTGGCTTGTCGACTCGGGTCTCGGGAGCAGAGCAGTGCATACAAGCAAGCTCAGAGCCCAGGACAAGTTGAAATTGATACCTCAAGCTTTCACATGCTTTGATGGTTTCTACACCCGTAAGGCTCCGATACAATACGCGAACCTTATTGATATGCTTGTCGGGCTGGGTCATGATGATGAGCCGGACACAGTCACGTATGAAAGAACGGGACTAGACGATTTGTCCGAGGAAGATTTGAGTTTGGAGGAGGACTTAGCGCCCCTCAAGGAGCATAAGAAGATGTCGGAGGAAGATTTCCAAGCGGCGGCGCGGAAAATTTTAGAAGAAGGAGTGGGTTCGGAGAGAGAGAAGGCGTTTCTCAAAGCTAAGATGGAGGCGTACAGAGAAATTTTCGACCCTCCTCGGGCAGGTGGTGTAAAGTCGGATGACTTCACTGCTGTCATTTACAAGATACCGGGTGCGGAGCCATCTCCGGCACCACGGAGGGCAAATTTGAGCATACATGAGGCAAAAATAGCGGAGGAGAATGTGAGACAGTTGCTCGATGAGGACTTTATTGAGAGATCTACATCTCCAATTGTCTCTCAACCGAAAATCGTCCCTAAGCCAGGAGGAGAATGGCGCTTGACGATCAATTATGCCCGTGTGAATAAGGTGCTAGAGGAAGAGAGAAATCCTCTGCCGACCTTAGAAGAAGGCAGAAGGGTGCTGCGGAATGCTAAATTCTATTCGGTCATTGACCTTAAGAACGGCTTCTGGCAGATACCACTGGACGAGAAATCCAGATGGCTGACTGCATTCGTTGTGGGTATGGAAATATACCAGTGGAAGGTGCTTCCAATGGGACTCAAACAGGCCCCGGGGCTCTTTCAGAAGGCGATGCAGAAGATGTTGAGCGGTCAATATGACGACCAGTCGGAGGATGGTTTTATGAGAAGGAGAGGACAGAAGGCGGGAGAATATGCATTTTGTTACATCGATGACATCATCGTATACTCTAACACAATGGAAGAGCATATCGATCACTTGTCAGATGTCTTCAGGCGCATCGGAGCTTTTGGCCTGAAATGCAACCTAAAGAAATGTCAGCTTGCCAGGACAAGTGTGACGTATTTGGGTTACGAGATTTCTCATAATAGGGTCTCGATATCGCGCGAGAAGAGGGAGGAGATCATGAGTAGACAGTTGCCAAAGAATCGCACAGAGTTACACTCTTTTCTTGCGATGGCACAGTACTACAGCCAGTTCATACCCGATTGGGGTGCAACTCGGGCTAAGCTGGAGAAGATGATTGATTTTGGAGACTTTGAGAAGTGGGATGAGGAGGCTTTGCAGGCGTTTAATACGCTCAAAGATATTTATAAAGATCCCAAGGACGGCGGATTAGTACTTATGATGCCCGACTTTACGAAGCCGTTCGTAGTCGACACGGATGCATCTAAGTTTGCGATTGGCGCGGTGCTGCAACAGGAAGATGAGGAGAAAAAGTTGCGCCCGATCATGTTTATTAGTAGAAAGCTGTGTGCGGCGGAGCGAAATTACTGCACGCGACAGAGGGAGGCGTTGGCAGTAGTATGGGCTCTCAAGAGGCTCAGAGAATACTTGTGGGGAGGACCTCTATTCACGGTTAGGACCGATCATCACAACCTTCTTTGGTTGATGAATCATGAACAAACCGGCCGTTTGGCGCGGTGGCAAGCTTTCTTGTCATGTTTCAATTTCACGATGGTCTACTTACCGGGAAAGCGAAACGTAGTCGCTGATAGCCTTTCCAGGCTAGAGTTTCAGTCGGAGGTGTCGGCTCTCGTATCATCAGTGGAGATGATGGACCTGTCCACGGACAAGGTATACGAGGTGAGCCACATAGAGGCGATGCAGATGGCAAGAGGCGTTCGTTATGACCGCACGGGTCTACGATATAGTCCTCAAGGCCCGGAGCATGGCATATGCTGTGAGGCGCATGTTCTCGAAGACGCTGAGTGGTCTTATGAGGCATACGAGAACGCGAAGGCGAATATAAAAGAAGAGGAGGAGACGACTGAGGTCTGTACTGAACCTCCACAGGAAAATCGAAGCGAGCTTGATGAAGACCCGGAAAGGGTAGGAGTAAGGTTGGAGGACGGTACTATTCATATCGCCTCGCCTACCGCGTGGAGGCAGCAACAGGCGACGGATCCGGAGTTCAAGGAGCTCATAACGTTATACAAGAACCCTAATGAGCTTAAAAAGACTCCACAGATCAAAGATCAGATGAAGGAGATGGCGTGGAGAGATGGGCTATTGTGGTACAAGGGCCAGCATGGCAAATTTGCATCACAGCCTGACAAATGGACTCTCTGGGTACCAGAGAAGTTGAGGCGCTTTATATATGTCGCAGCCCATAACTGCCCCTTACTGGCACATCCGGGTCGACAAAGAACTCATTGGTTCATAGCGAGGCGATTTTGGTGGAAAGGGATGAAGGAGGAGATAGACAGGGAAGTGGACGCATGCATCCCATGCAAAACCACAAAGACACCGCTGAAGGCGAACTTTGGCCTGATCGGTACATTCCCGTTACACGCCGGGATGTTTGAATTTTTACACATCGATCATGTGGGACCTTTCCCCGAATCGGCAGAAGGGTACAGATACCTTCTTACCGCAATAGATCGAGCCACCAATTATGTCTGGGTTGTTCCTGTTAAGGACGCTACAGGCAAGACAACTGCGGAGGCTCTGATCGATAGGATCGTCTCGCAGATCGGAGTGCCTAGAAAGATATGTTCTGATCGAGGTTCTGACTTTAATAATGAAGTCATCGACAGACTATCTAAGTACTACGGGATGAAATGGCAATATGTTACTGCCTATAACCCGAGAGCGAATGGCAAGATCGAGCGGGTACATAGACCTCTCAAAGCCTCGCTTAAGATGTACTGTATGAAGAAGGAGAATCAGAGAGCCTGGGTGGAGGCAGCACCTTCATTTGCCTTTGCAATGAACTGTCTACCCTCATCGGCATTAGGAGGAGCCAGGAGCTCAGTCTCGCCATATCAATTGGTTTACGGCCGAGAGCCTAATATCCCAACCTCACTTCTGCATCCAAAAGACACTTGGGCAGATGAGGATGAGTTGTTCGGGATGAGACTAAGAGCGAAGATGGAGGCGGAACAAATAGTTGCGGCGCACAGGGAGGCGGAGCGCAGAAAGACTGACGCACAAGGAGTGCGACAAGCGCACTTAGATCAAGTCCGTTTCCAGGTTGGGGATATTGTACTCTTGTACCATCCTCAAGTCCCTAAGGGGGTTAGCTCTAAGCTGTTTACCCACTGGAAAGGACCATACCAGATCATGGAACAGATGGGACCTCTGAATTATAAGATCAGGGGTAGAGGGAAGGTGCAGATTGTGAATGTTCGAAGGCTGATCAAATATGACCCCTTCTTACTTGAGGATGAATCCGTTGAGGAGGCGTTGAAACGGATGAAGGAGGACTTCAAAGAGGTACCGCCTATACAGAAGGAGGATACCTTAGAGGAGGAGAATGCCTATCGGCATGGTGTTCCTG
Organism: Paulinella micropora; assembly: GCA_019918135.1. Classification (NCBI taxonomy): domain Eukaryota; phylum Cercozoa; class Imbricatea; order Euglyphida; family Paulinellidae; genus Paulinella; species Paulinella micropora. The sequence goes on along the minus strand of WBZZ01002660.1, from coordinate 642 downwards.
GTACGACCCTGCTTCAAGTATCCAGGGTGATGTTCTCAATAAATGTTCTCATAGTAGACATATTAAATATTTTTTTCTTTGGATATACTTAATATCGTCATACCAGCACGGTCCGTCTCTAATTGTGTCGGTTTATCGCATGGTCGGGTTCACTCACACCGGCTTTGGATATAGTTATTAGGCTGGCCCCTAGTACTATATTAAGGTAACTGATTGATACAAGGGTATGTTATTAAAAGACAATGTATTTACTGATCGGAAGTGTTTTTGGAGAAGGAGAAAAATTATAACGCTGCTTTTATTGCAATAGTAATACTATTTGTTCTTGACATACTGCCTCAGAATTAAGTTACGGGGGGGACAACAAGTGTGGAAGGAGGAGTTTTTTATTTACAAAAACGAGGCTGGAGATTTATAGTTGACTCGTGTCTGGCGTATGCGTTTTATATATCCACTGCACCGTCTATCCGTGGGTTAATGCACTTAGTTGCGACACCCCGTAGCGTTTGTGCAGAAAAGAAATCAGCAATTATATGACGAAAACATTGCATATTTCCGTCATAAAAACGGGAAGGTGTACTGTAGGCATCACTCCCCGGATAGCCGGTAAAAAGTACCCTTTTTCTGGTGTCAGGTGCACCT